>JAGFNQ010002563.1:526031-555822 GCA_024364735.1 Boesenbergia rotunda | reverse complement strand
TGCAGCGGAAACCTTTAACTTACTCCTACATGCACTTACTACCATTTCTAGCACTATAACATGGGAACTTAGCGTAGTAACTTTATACTTAGCATCATATCATACTTAGCATCATGTCATTCGTAGCATCATGTCATACTTAGCATCATGTCATACTTAGTATCATGTCATAGAGTCATACTTAAACACATAACAATAAAGATAAAGTTCTATCATCAGACGAGCAACCATATTGCTCCTTGGCCAAGTCACTATCACACACATTCTTTGATGCCCTCCTGCTGCTTCCTTACTGTCCCCTTGCGTGATCTGCGGTATAAGGAAATAAGACTATAAGCACACAGGCTTAGTAAGACTCTTTCCTACTCACTAAAACCATTCATCATTCATTCATGAGCACATAAGCCATTACATACTTAGTGCTTTACATACTTAGTGCATTACTTAGAATATAAGCCTTTTCATCACTTAGCATACATTCGTCATGGCGTAAACATAACATAATCATCTTCATAGCATAGCATAAACATAACCATAAACCTTCATGGCATGGCACAATACTTGGCGTAGACATAAACATAACAAACATAACTTCATAAACATTCTTAGCACGAACATAAATAAAATCATGGCGTCCTATCTCAGTATAACATAGTTAGAACATGGCATCCTAAATTGGTATGGACATCATAAAAAAAATCATGGCATTCTAACTTAGCATAAACATAATTAAATCATGGTATTCTAAACCAGCATGAACATAAATCCAATCATGGCATACTATCTTAGCATAAACATAATTAAATCATGGCATCCTAACCTAGCATGAACATAAATCAAATCATGACATTCTAACTTGGCATAAATATAATTAAATCATGGCACCCTAAACTATCATGCACATAAATAAAATCATGGCATTTTAAACTAGCATGAACATAAATAAATCATGGCATCCTAAACTAACATGAACATAGATAAATCATGGCATTCTAAATTAGCATAAACACAATCAAATCATGGCATCATATAGTAACATGAGCATAAATAAAATCATTTGCATAAACATATCTTGCATAAACTTGCTTTGCATAAACTTACTTTGCATAATATTCTTATCATAATTATAATGCATAACATGGATGAATGCATGAGACAATTGCATATATATAAGGATGCTTAACCTTCTAAAACATACTTTTAATGCTTAAACATATTCATCATATCATTGGGCCCTGGCTTGTACCACATACATACATCATAAGCGCGCATCCCTAAGTAAATACGAGGTAGCTAGCCTCGACCTACTAGGGTAAGGACAGCATAGTCGGTAGTCCCCGAACCGAGGCGTTCTTAAGGTGCCCATCCCTGTTACCCAGCTCCGGTAGGGCCAGAACCGTGGACAGCTTCGGTAGTCCAAAACTGGGGCGTTCTTAAGGTGCCCATCCCTTGGACCCATACTTCGGTCCGGTACAAGCCCATACATAAAGTAAAATACTTTTCATGCTTCATCATTCATCATTCATTCATAGCATACTTAACATAGCATAACTTGTTACGGCTCGGCCCGTCTACCGGCCCATTTACCGGTACTCTCGACCGTCGTACCATCAACCATCGACCGTGCCGTTTAGCATATTTATGCCTTAAAGGCATAACCATCATCTTTAATTCATCATACTTGTCGTTCATCATCATTCATTCATCATACTTGTCATTCATCATACTTAACATCATAGCTGTGCCTTAAAGGCATGTACTTTAACTTCATTCATAAGACATGGCATACATGCATATTATTCATAAAACATGGCATACCATTCATATCATAAACCTAACAAATCATAGCATCATTTTTATCGTGATCATAACCCTATCATTCTTATCATGGCATCATTCATATCCTGAACATAAACTTATCATACTTATCATGGCATCATTCATATCATGAACATACATAATCACATAGCATGGTTCTTAGCATAGCATGGGCATATAACTTAACATGGTTCCCTACATCACCCTTATATCATGGCAACACATAAACATATACTTGAAGTTAAAGGCTCAACCCTAACCCTTGGGTCCTTGAGGTTGGCCGAAACATATGGGGTCTCTAGGGTAATCCAAAAATTCCCAGAAATTATACTTAACCTCCACACATCATAAGGGAACATAAATTAACATTATCAAGATTTTTGGCTTAATTATAGACCTTTAAATCATGGTGGCCGAAACCCTTAAACTTAGGGTTCTTAGTTTTGTTTCTTTCATGTTGGCCGAAACCCTAGGGTGTCCTAGGGTACTTCAAAAATTCCCAAAAATTATACTTAACCTCTAAACATCATAAGGGAACATTAAATAATATTATCAAGATTTTTGGCATAATTATAGACCTGTAAATCATGGTGGCCGAAACCCTTAAACTTAAGGTTCATAGTTTTGTTTCTTTCATGTTGGCCGAAACCCTAGGGTGTCCTAGGTACTCCAAAAATTCCCAAAAATTATACTTAACCTATACACATCATAAGGGAACATTAAATAACATTATCATCATTTTACCATAATTATAGACCTGTAAATCATGGTGGCCGAAACCCTTAAACTTAAGGTTCTTAGTTTTGGTTTCTTTCATGTTGGCCGAAACCCTAGGGTGTTCTAGGGTGCTCCAAAAATTCCCAAAAATTGTACTTAACCTCTACACATCATAAGGGAACATTAAATAACATTATCATGATTTTTATCATAATTATAGACCTGTAAAACATGGTGGCCGAAAACCTTAAGCATGAGGGTCTTGGTTTTCTTTCCTTTCAACATCAAATTCGAAAACTAACCAATATATCATGCTAAAAATCATGGAAATCATAGGGAACTATTATACCACAGGTGAGGTAGTCTTACCTTGGGGTTTCTTGATTTTTAGACCTTAGATGGGAAGAAGAAGGAAGACTTGTTGTCTCTTGATCACCCCTAGCCTTGGAACCTTAGGAAACCTTTAGATCTTGGTGGTAGGACCTTCTTGTGGAGTTTTCCCAAGGGATAATATCCCTTGTAGATTTCGTCTAGGATGAGAAAGAAGGAGGAAGAGAATGCAATTGATGGAGAGAAGAGAATAACTCCCAAAACCCCCCTCTTTATAACCCATTAAGGTGGTGAATGAAGAGTCTCTCCATGACTCTTCATCTTCTTCTTAATCTCAACTTATATCCACTTCATTTTCTCATAGAAATCCCTTGCTAGGTGAGTTGGTTATGTCTTACATGGTTGTATAAGAGGTCCAAGGTTTAATCCTTGACTCATGCACCTTTATTTTTATTTTATTTTCATTTCATTTATTTTATTATTTTTATTTCCTAAATTCCGAAAATCCCCCTAAAATCACCCATAATTATGTCAATATTCCTAAATAAAATTCTTTTATATTTATATTAATTTTACCTAATTTATATTAATTTTACCTAATTAATACCCATTTTTGGAGCCCATTTAAAGCTCATTAGTACCTAGTTTTTCTCAATTTAAATGAGAAAACATGGATTTTTAGACCCAATTTTACATAATTATTTCTGGGCCCCTCGGAAAATTATCTAGACATGCTCAATATTTTATGAAAATATTAAGAGAATTTTCCGGATCGTTACATGATTAGCTCTTGGTTTCTTGATCTCATAGGGTATTTATAGGGATAAGGTAGGGACCAAGAGGAGGAGTTGGTTCTAGGCCCACTAATGGATCTAAACCTGATCCATTAATTAAGATCCATTCCACTAAAGGATCTTAATTGAACTTCCTCACCAACCCTCATATTTTCATATGGGCTCCACATATTACGAGTCGTCCATCCCCCCGTGTTTAAGATCTCGCATGCCCGTCAATTAATTAAATTACTGACAATTTAAATTAATTAACTTCTGGATCTTTGATTAGTACCACTCAACCTTATCAACGTGCCGGATCAAATCCACCTACAGGGTTTAGCACGATGAACCTTTTGAGCTCATCAAGGGGGCATCATCATCCTGACTTACCAGGACACGGATTCTGTCAATAATCATTGGCACATCATATCATAAATATTATCTCCCAACTTATCAGGTCTATCGATCTAACAGAATATATCACACCCATTGATAAATTAAAGAAAATAATAATTAATAATATATGCCCGATATTATTTCAGGATTAAGGGATCGTCCTCCATAATATTAACTGAGGTCCTATCCAATTATCTAGTCAATACAAATCAAATAACCTCGGGTTTTGGTCCTGCTCAATGTACTTATAGCACACTAGTGTAGTTCTATGGTCAAGACCAACCACACTTAACTACACTACAACCATCCCGATGGGTTGTCTAATTCCATCTCAGTTGTGGGCCTCTTATTTATACTAAGCAAGGAACTGAGAACACGATCTTCCGTGTGACACCACACACCATGTTATCTACAATGCAAAGTAAGTGGACTTCATGTATGTATTAATATAAACAAACACCTAGTGTAGTCGTGATTCTCTTTTCATAATAAAAATGTTCATATAATAAAAGTAATGTCTTTCAGTATACACATCTTACAATCTCCCACTTATACTTAAAGACACTTCTATTCTCCCATTGCCATACATCTGACTCTCATATCCTCCACATGCCTGTCAAAAGCTACTTCTCCTCGTTTTACGATTTCTCGTATCAGGTGGTACTTACGCTCTATGTGTTTACTCACCTTATGGGCTCGTGGTTCCTTCGAGTTTGCAACTGCACCATTGTTATCACAAAAGATTATGATAGATCTGGGCAAACTAGGAATCTCATCCAAGTCCATGATAAAGTTTCTAAGCCATACAGCTTCCTTGGCCGCCTCCGAGGCTGCTACATATTCAGCTTCCATGGCGGAGTCCGCCACACACTTCTGTTTGACACTCCTCCAGACAATGGCTCCACCTCCTAAAGTAAACATAAAACTTGTGGTAGACTTACTCTTGTCCCTATCTAACTGGAAATCTGAGTTTGTATAACCCACAGGGACTAATTGGTCTGTCCGGTAAACCAGCATATAATCCCTAGTCTGTAACGCCCCGAAATTCCCCATATGAAATATTAGGAAATATATATATTCATGAATATATAACTTGTAACGCCTGCCCTTATATCTACTCTCGGGGCGGGGTTACGTACATTCAATCATATAGTAATATATATTTTTTTTTCTTCTATTTCTATCTTCTAGCATGACATTAAAACAACAATGCAAGGACTCAAGGAAACTAGGTACTAAGCATGCTTGCAAAATTTATCCAGTGTCATTCTATAACATGATAACATTACTAGTAATGTAACTCACAACATAATCAAGTATAAGAGACCTCCAAGGTAAACACTATCATGCCATGTCAATCCTAATCACTAATGCTTATTGTCAAGGACTAAAACATAAGCATAACTATGTAGATATAGAAATCTTTCTTCCCGAGCCACCACCCCACACATCTTCAGCCTCCTGCCTCTTCCTTCCATTTAAGTGTTATCTGCAGCATAAGACAACACATAAACTAGTAAGCAAAATGCTTAGTAAGGATCCTGTCCTACTCGCAAAATCCATGCGAAAGAATATAACATGTACACATAATCAATCATGAGTGTAAGTTCATCAAAGCATATTAAACATCTAAGTTTCTAAGCATACAGTATCAAGTACCATAAGCATACTCTTCACATATAACAAATGCTTTCAATGAATGTTTTCAAAACAATTCCATAATGGTATTACTTAAAAATACATCCATATCATATCGAGCCCTGTTGTGTACCAACTATCGCGCGGAAACTATTGCGCGTTCCCTAATGAATTGGGGTAGCGAGCCACCAAGTCATTAGAGCAGGACCCTTCCGTCCTACCGGAGCCACGTTAACATGCACCCCGGATTTATTTAACGACCCCCTTCCGAGTCGGGTACACAACTTAAAAGTAAAATACTTATCATGCTGTTACATATATGCTAAGGAATACTCCATATTCACTCTTATGGGACACACCACTCTTCAAGGGTGCTCATGATCCCGTAGGGACACACCACACAACATAAGGGGTGCTCTTGATCCCATACTTATTTGAGTATCCATTTAAGCATTTTAACATATCACATGCAATTTCATAAATGTACCTCATGGGCTATAAGGCATGCTCATACATATATCATATTTCATACATGTTCATATATTCATCATATTTCATACATGTTCATACATGCATCATATGTCATACATGTTCATATATACATCACATTTCATACATGTTCATCATATTTCATCATGCATCATATTTCAACCACTTAACCTACCTTAGACCTGACAAGCTTTGGTCACATAGGTCATACTCATATCGTAGGAAGTGGTAGCATGCTATCAATTAAGATTTCAATCAGACATCTCATTTAAACACCTCATACATAAACATATCAAAGCATGCTAACAATTAAGGTTTCCTCATCAACCATTCCATTTAACACCACATACATATACATATGATCATCCCCAACCATAAACATATATCATAGGGTAGTTTGACCTTTACAAACCCTAGTCCTAGTGGGTTGGCCGAAACATCAAGAGTAGGGAAATATTAGGACTTTTGCATTAATCATTCACATATACATTTATTCAAACACCTTGTATACTTATCTTAAACATGGATATATTGTAGGATAATTCAACCCTCACTAACCCCTTTTTCTAAGCCTTGGCCGAACCCATCCAAGTTCAAAACCCTAGGTTTTGCTATCACAAAAATGTAGGGACACAACATATAGGTATACTCTAAATTCCAAGGGGTCTTCACATGCATTTAGGGGTAACCAAGGTCCCTTCTTGGGTGTTGGCCGAAACCTACACAAGGGTGTAACCCTAGGTTTTGTTCACAACATTTTGCATAAACCACACATATACATATATCCTAAGTTCCAAGGGTCTAATTATGTAACAAAAGAGAACAAGGCCTTCCCCTAAGGGGGTGGCCGAATCTTACAAGAACCAAAACCCTAGTTCTTCTTCCCTTTTTGTTCAACTATCATGAAGGAAATCAATATACACATATTCCCTAAGTGTCAAGGGTCTAATCATGTAACAAAAGAAAACAAGGCCTTCCCCTAAGGGGGGGTGGCCGAAACATACAAGAACAAAAACCCTAGGTTTTTGTTTACAACATGTTAAAGGATACCACATTCAAGAACTATTACACTGCAGGCGAGGGGATACTTACATCCTTTCGCTTGATTTCTACTTCTCTAAGATCTTAAGGTGCCCTTGGTTGAAGGAAGGTGAGTATTTCCCTTGTTTGCCTTCTCTTAGCAATCTTGGCCCTAGTAGAAGGCAAGAACCTTAAAGGGTTCTTCTTCCTTCCAATTCCCTAGGGTTAAAACCCTAGGGTTTACTTTTCGAAAATGGAGAGGGAGAAGAAGAGAATTTCGGTGATGAGGGGAGGAAGAAGAAGAGAAAGAGGAAGTTATTCCAACTTCCCTTATTTATACTTTTCTCATGAAAAGACATGTCTCTTCACCTCCCTAGCTTTTAACAAGCATGTTTCTTATTCCCTCTACAAGAAACATTGCTTGGTTCATTGGTTATGACATGGTGAGTGCAACTAGGAGGTTCAAGGTTCAATCCTTGCTTCCTCCTTTTTATCATATTTTTTGCACTAATCCATATCAAGCCAAGCCCATCATGAAATTTCATAATATTACTAATATTTCATAAAATCATAATATTTCATGATAATATTTCATGAATTCCATAATATTTCATATTTATGAATTCATGATATTTCATAATATTTCATGATACTATTTCATGAATTCCATAATATTTCATATTCATGAATTCATAATATTTTCTAATATTTCATGATAATATTTCATGAATTCTATAATATTTCATTTTCATGAATTCATAATATTTTATAATATTTCATGATAATATTTCATGAATTCTATAATATTTCATTTTCATGAATTCATAATATTTCATAATATTTCATGATAATATTTCATGAATTCCACCATATTTCATATTCATGAATATATATATTTCCTAATATTTCATATGGGGAATTTCGGGGCGTTACATAGTCCGTCTCAGGTATTTCAATATATGCTTTACCGCTGTCCAATGTCCCTATCCAGGGTTACTCTGATATATGCTAACCATGCCCACGGTAAAACAGATATCAGGTCTCGTGCTCAACATAGCATACACGAGGCTTCCTACTGCCGAAGCATAAGGAACCGCCTTCATTTCCTCTATCTCCTTTGATGTTTTCGGACACATCACCTTGGATAGGGGAACCCCATGTCTGAAGGGTAGAAAACCCTTCTTGGAGTTTTCCATGCTAAAATGAGACAAGACAGTGTCAACATATGAAGCTTGGGATAAACACAATATCCTTTTCTGGCGATCCCTTATGACCTTGATCCCAAGGATGTGTCCTGCTTCTCATAAGTCCTTCATATCAAATTGCTTTGATAGCCAGACCCTTACGTCAGATAACACTTTGACATTGTTGCCAATTAACAAAATGTCATCTACGTAGAGTACAAGAAACACCACTACGTTTCCGTCACATCTTTTGTAGACACACGACTCATCCGGGCTTTGAGTAAATCCATATAACTGGATTACTTCATCAAAGCGGATGTTCCAAGACCTTGAAGCTTGCTTCAACCCATAGATGGATCGATTAAGCTTGCACACTAGATGCTCTTTGCCCTTTGCAATGAAACCTTCTGGTTGCTGCATGTAGATGGTCTCCTCAAGACTCCCGTTAAGGAAGGCTGTCTTGACATCCATCTGCCATACCTCATAATCCATATGAGCTACTATAGATAAGAGAATCCAGATCGACTTGAGCATGGCTACCGGCGAAAAGATCTCCACATAATCGATACCCTCTTTCTGAGTGTACCCTTTCGCAACAAGCCTTACTTTGAAGGTCTTAACCTTCCCGTCTGTACCTCTTTTTCTCTTGTAGATCCACTTGCATCCAATGGCTTTTACACCATTGGGTGGTTTTACTAGCTCCCTGATGTGGCCCAATTACTAGCGTCACGATGAGCCTCAAATTTAGATATTTATAAATTGAAAACCCTTAGCTCATAAAATTAAAATGAGTAGTATAGGGACCTCAAGTCGTATTTTTCCAAGGACTAGTTGTGAATGTTTAACATAAGCTTGAAAGTTGTTGTCGTCAAATGTTTTGGATTTTCTAATAAAATGGGCATTTTTGCGATAAAGAATGAAATGACAATTCGGAATGAAATAGACTGAACTTAGCTAAAGCATATAATGAATTAGGAAATTTTGGGAACTAAACTTAACCTATTTAACAACTGAGCAATTAAATTGCAAAACTAGGGAATTGAAATTTAATATCTAACTGCAGGAAACTAATGGCATGAAACTAATTGCAGATTAAAGAAAACTAGAACAAAACATGGCTCAAGAAATTGACTTGAAGTTTAATGGAAACAAACTAGAGCAATTTAAAGAAATACATGTTTAAAACCAAAATAATCCTAAATAGAACATCAAATCAGTTTATCAACAAGACTTCCCTTTGCTGTCACACAAAATATGAGCTAGAAACCCTCTAAATTCAAAAATCAGTGAAGCAAAACTCCCGGAATCAGTTTGCTATGAATTGGCCAGTCTGATCGGTCACGGGACCGATTAGGTCTTCTTCTGATCGGTCACAAGACCGATCAGGAGTGACTCTGTCCGATCGCATGGTCCGATCAATATCTGAATTCAGTCCCTGATCTCTTCCTCCTCGATTGGCTGGCTGGCGATCGATGCTCAGAAACTATCAAATGCTTCCGAGAACCCCTCAGCGTTGCTTCGACAACTCCGGACGACGGTAACCAGCCCTCAACAAGGATCGATCGCAAGAACAGCAGCTCCGGTGAAACCCTCACCTAAGCTTCCAGAAACAAATTTTGATTAGCAAACTAAACAGAAATCATACCTTAATGATCCAAAACCTTGAGAAGAAACGGATCTAATGTTGGTCGTGCGCGATCTATGAAGAAAACTATGAACAAATCAATGAAGAAACAGTGAAGAACAGGAAGAACTGGCGATCTCGACTACTACGCGACGACGAAGAGCTCAGATCTGAGGTGTTCGGTTATAACTGTTAGAAATGAACGATTGAGATCATTCTGGCTTTATCCGACGGTTGGATTAACTCGGATCAGAATCAAACTTCCCAGATCTCCATCAATGGTCAGGATCTGCCTCTCAGTAGCTTGGATCTTCCAGATTTGCAACGGATGGCTTAGATTGCCTTGATCATTGAATGGACGGCTTAGACTCTCTTAAACTTGATCCAATGGCTAGATGGACTCTGATTTGGCTCCAAACATCAGATCTTGATCCATGGACTTGATTAACTCTATCTTGAGCTTGGATTGATCAGAAGTTGACGGATGGCTCAGATCTAGTCGTTTCTTTATCGGACAACCCATATTACCCGATGCATGATCACCTTGATTCGGATCCAATTCTGACACAAGTTTGATCCAATTTGATCTAGGTCCATGATCATTTGAAACCTACAAAATTAGATTCAAATTTAATGCCCAAAATATTTCAAATATACAAAGATTTGAATCAAAAGCTAAAATAGAGATAATTCATTAAACCTAATGTAAATGCAAATTTAAGCATATAAAAAGAGATCAAAACATGGATTTGAGAGCCTAAATTAATCATCAAAATGGTAATTATCAACTTCCCCACACTTACTCTTGGACGTCTCGCACAAGCTAACTAGTAATGTACCCCCCTAGATTAGTCTCAATCATAGTTAGAAGCAATTGAAAGTAAATTACCTAGGGTTGTCAATTCTCAAAAATCTAAACTCAATGGACTAGTATCTTATCCTTAAATCAACAACATAGCATACTTCATCTTTCATGATTCATTGAGATGAACTAACTCACAAAACATCTCAAGGGAATATTTAGTGGCTCTCCTCCTAAGTTCTACATTTTTGATGAAAATGGAGCTCACTCAAACACAACATGGTTCTTGCACTACCATAAGCTTGCTTATGCTCTACTCTCCCCTATCATTCTTGATTTGGATCCACACCTACAAAATCTTATAGGAACAAGTTAAAGAAATATGAAATGATAGAAATGAAATAGAGGTTTAATAAATTTTGATACTTAGGAATCATGATAAAGAAAGTAAAGAAATATGACATGGTAAAGAAATATGAAAAAGAAATGTGGCGTGATAAAGAAATATGGGAAAGTAAAGAAAATGGAAGACTTGGATACTCAAGAATGCATCTAGAGGAACGTTGCCCTTTTTTCGTGTATTATTTTGCATGTATCAGAGTTGTGGTGGAGCAGGGACTGAGGAAATTCACTGAATTCAGTGTGCTAAGGTTCTATTTCTGTGCCAACTCTACTGATCGGTCAAGGGACCGATCAGTCACTTCCTGACCGTTCTGGAGATCAGACTGGAATGCATCTGATCGGTCTGCAGACCAATCAGACGCCTCCCTGATCGGATTGGTGACCGATCAGGGTCTGATCAGTAGCTGAATTTAGCAGACTTCTGATTTGTTCTGCCGAGATTTCAATCTTCTAATCAATAACTCACTCTTGCATTCAACTAGCTCCTTGTTCACAGCTTCAAATTTAGAATTCTAACCCATCACTTGATTCCCACTTCATATTTCTCTTTTCTTTTTCTTTTCTTTCTTTTGTTTTTCGGCTGCTCTTTCTTTTCTGTTTTTGTTTGCAGCTGAGTTTGTTTTTCTTCTTCTTATAGTGGCTAGCTGAGCATTGCTGATTTCCAGCATGAATTTGCAGCTTCAATTCAGCCAATTCATAGATATTTGGACTGTTTCTTGGATTGCATAGCTAAGTATGCTATGGATGAGTTCAAAAATTTGATACAAACTTCATTGAAGCTATTTCCTGACCATACATTTCACAAATTCTGTGTCACCAATTCAGCTTCCAATTCAACTTCAAATTCGGCTTCATTCCTTGGCATACCATAACAAATTCTGGGTTTATACAGAAATGTTTAGTTGTTTCCTCTCCATTCCAATTCACTACTATTATTTTTTTTCTTTCTTTCTTTTGGATTACCTCTATGATACTTCCTTCATTCCAATTTCTTTTCCACTTAATTCTTCATTTTGCACACAAATTTTTCTTCCTTTTCATTTCTTTTATGGTAGTGAGAATAAGCCTTCATTTCCCTTCACTAAACAATTCTTGCAACCCAAACTTGATACAAAACTCCTTCAAGTTGGCACACTTTTCTTGTAGGTTGCCAATGCTTGATGGTCCTCAAATTTTGATAGAATGCTTGCATCCTTCCCCACACTTAAACTTTTGTCCGTCTCGGGCAAAGTAACATCAAGAAACATCAAATGCAACCAAGTCCATGGAGAATTTGGTTATGAATAGAAAAATAGGGGAATGTAAAAGAATAAAGCATGTATCAACAAGGCATATTGCTAAAATTGATATGAAAAGGAGACAAAGTGATCCACCTCTATAAATGTGTCCAATCATAGAAATATAGCTTTGAAAGAACCTAAGTAAGTTCTAGAGTACAATCACATGTGTGTATCACAAGAATTAGACCAATTCCTCAGTAGGTAAAAAGAATGTTGGATCGAGAAAATACGATAGAGGGGGGGCTGAATATCGTAAATCGTTTCGGATTGAAAAAGAGAATGCACAGCGGAAAATTAAAACCAAACACACAGAACACAAGGATTTTACTTGGTTCGGAGTCGCGGTCGACTCCTACTCCAAGGGCCACAGTCCTTGATCGTTTACTGCGGGCAATTATATAATGCGCAAAGTTTTACAACGAATCGTACAATTGTAGTGCAGTAAAAAGTACAGAGTTACTCTTCGTGATCGACGCCCGATGTAGATCGTACTTCGGTGCGGAGGGTCGTCGTCGGCGCTTAGAATCTCGAGATTGGAGGTTTCCGGAACAGAGCGCTTGAGCGAATAGCGTTGAGGCGTTGAGAAAAGTGTGTCTGAAGCCTTGGGGGTCGAACCCCTTTTATAGTGCACCTGGGGGCACCCTGGACGTTTGGGGAGCCCTCCACGTGCCTCTTGATCCGCAAACCCCTATCCTGAACTTAGTCAGCCCTTATCCCTCCAGGATCGGGCTCGGAGTTTGACGGGGGCGCCCGAGACACAGGGGTGCCCTGCTTGACTTGTTCAATAGGCTTCTCGGCTGACTTGAATTCTATCGCTTCGTTGGCTTGGACCCAAGGCGCCTGAGGCATCCAGGGTGCCCGGGACACTGGGGGCGCCCGGGAGCTTGAGGGCGCCTGGCCCAGTGAGCATCCGAAGCAGTTCTTGCTCAATCTTGTTGTGCCTTCACCTTGGGGGAGCCCGGGACCTCCGGGGCGCCCTGCCCAGCTATCTGTCCCTCCGCTTTAGGGCGTTCTGAGCTGCAGAAACACATTCCTTCGGTCCTGCATTCAAGGTTAGTTCAAAACAGCAAAGCAAGAGTATGTTAGTTTTTACAGCCTAACAAAAAAATAAGGTAAAGTATCGTTCATATTACATATCCTAAAAGTACTTTCTATCATAAGGTATCATTCATGCTTGTATATTCTTGAATCATAAAAGAACATAAGGTATGCATAGAGGTACTTACTTGGAAGCTGCAGGAAGAAGGCTTGATGTGTGTGTAGTGAGATGGCAAACTGCTCTGATACCAACCTGTAACGTCCGTCTTTTTCCAGACCTTATGGTGTGGTGAGAGACGACGTTACGCTTGTTGGGATCGGGTGCATGTTGACATGGATGCGGGTTCGTAATTTTAATATTAATTACGTGCAGCGGAAGGTTTAGCATAAATAATTTCTCAAATTATTTAATCACACATCTAAGCATGCAAGCTTATGTTGTGTAGACATGATCAAATATTTAAAATTTTGCAGAAACGTAAACTATTTTACTTGTTACCACGCGTAACTCGAAGAAAGGGACGAGATCTAACCGTAAGCGTCCCTCGGAAGCTCCGCCTCTATTCGCGTCCACGCCGAGTATCTTCGAGATGACTTCGCAAAGCCACGAGTTTCGTGTTCTCGAGAACTACTAGATTCTCCGAGAACACGACAAGAAACCAAGAGAGAAGTAATCATATCGGAAAAACTCACCACCAAGGTTGGCCGGAATCACAATTCCGGCGAGGAGGAAGATGACTTGCGCCCAATCCCAAGGTAATGATGGCCTGAGAGGAAGATCATCTCAACGGAAGAACATCGTCGCCTCGGTGCTTCTCCTTGTGCACACGGCAAGAAGAAGGGAGAAGAAGGGAGAGGCCGGCCAAGAGAAAGAAGAGAGGAGAGGGAGAGAGCCCAAGCAAGAATACTTGGATTATTTCGAATGAATTCCAAGCCTTGCCTTGGGTCCTTTATATAGTGGCCTCTCAACCGCCAAGTCTCCTTTTCTTATTGAATAAATTTTCATAAGAAATTTATCATATAAATTTTTTTATATAAATTTCTATATCATGGTAAATCAATCCATGATTGATTTTATAAAATAAAATATACCAATCTATGGTTCATTTTAATTTCCATGAAAAATAAATTTTATATAAATTTCTTTATATAAATTTCTTTATCATGGTAAATCAATCCATGATTGATTTTATAAAATAAAATAAACTAATCCATGGTTCATTTTAATTTCCATGAAAAAATAAACCAAACCTTAGTTTATAAAAAAAATTTATATCATCCATAATTTTATAAAACAAACTACACTTGATTTATTTAATAAATTGAACCAAACAATTTGGTTCCCTCCCTTTGTTGTGGCCGGCCAAGCAAAGATGGTGGGGACCCTCTTTGGCCGGCCTATCCAGGCCACGACCCAATGAATTAAACTCATTTAATTCATCTATTAAGTCTTCAAAAGACTTATCCATTTTACACTTCCGATGCGTCTCCGAAAAATTCAGATTCGACTTATCGTTTGGCTGAGCCAAACCTAATCTCTCTTGATTGGAAAATCCAATTTTCAACTCGTTTTAAATCCCTTGGATTACTCGTAGTGCGTGTGACTAAATAGGCTTTCGATTTATGTTGGCCGTCTATAATTAACCAATTATAGAACGATCATGAGTGACACCTAGTAGTACATCATGATCCCCAATTAATCGAAATATCAACGGTTGACCACAGAAACAATTCTGAAACCATTCAGCAGCTATAATGAATCGTGCCCCATTCCCTTCACCATCTTATACCCACTTGGTTCAGGACATGGTCTATGTGTGTCAGTCCCCACTAGGCTGACTACGTCACACCTAGCCCAAGTAATGTTTTCTCATCCTACGGATTCTAATTACTCTCATATATTTACGAGATTCATATTCTGAACATGTCATACTCTAGCCAGAGGCTTCGAGTAACAATCCGACGATAGGCCATGGGTATACATCTCCTCGCAAGGAGTGGTGAATCCTTTGTAGGCTGTACAAACATCTTCGGGCACTTCGGCTTATACCCAATCATCCTGGGTCCACACCTCCTTGGAGATGCTTGCTTAAGATGTCAAAGTATAAGTCTTCATGACCAAGATGACTTGAACACCGCAAGTCAAAGGAACATCGCACTTAAGTTGCAGTAAGAACTTCATTGACATATCTATATGTAGATTACCATATGAAGTTTTACAGCGAGTCACTCCAATGAACTAGTTCCCTTTACTAGCATTCATGTTTATCTCCGGACATCCCAATGTCACCTGCCAGTGAGAATCAGCTGATCAGAGAATAACCCATGCTAGTCTCAACAGAATTGATAGAGTCCGTATTTATCAATTCATTGACTAGGGACAATTTCAATACTTCACAATTGCACATGTAGAGATAATCACTAGTTGTGAATTCATCACAAATTCTCTCATGTTGTGAATTGTATTGCGGACATTCAGTAAATGAGTTTAAGATCTCAATCAAATACATAAACATGTATACTCAAATAGTGAATATTAATTTATTAAAATAAATAATTACAATCATAAGGCGATTGCCTTAGGACACTTTTCTCATATCACTAACAAACTCCCACTTGACCTAATGCCAATCGCTACGGTATCCAATACCACAGGCTCTAACAAGACCCTCAAACTTACTTTGAGGCAAGGCCTTAGTTAAAGGATCCGCTAAATTCCTTTCCGTGGGAATTTTCCCAATTTGTATATCATTCCTACTTTTAATCTCTCTGATCAGATGATAGCGGCGAAACACATGTTTGGATTGCTGATGAGACCTTGGTTCCTTTGCTTGTGCAATAGCTCCATTGTTGTCGCAATAAACCGGTATTGCTTCATCAATGGTTGGAACCACACCAAGTTCTGAGACAAACTTCTTGATCCAAACTGCTTCCTTTGGTCCTTCCGAAGCTGCAATATGTTTCGCTTCCGTGGTAGAATCCGCTACGGTGTCTTGGTTGGAACTCTTACAACTTATTGCGCCTTCA
Organism: Boesenbergia rotunda; assembly: GCA_024364735.1. Classification (NCBI taxonomy): domain Eukaryota; kingdom Viridiplantae; phylum Streptophyta; class Magnoliopsida; order Zingiberales; family Zingiberaceae; genus Boesenbergia; species Boesenbergia rotunda. The sequence continues at coordinate 539,281 of JAGFNQ010002563.1, read as the reverse complement.
TTCAAAATAAATACGTATCCAGAATGAGATTTGGAGTCATCCTTATCTGTCTGGAAACTGACATCTGTATACCCACGTATTACCATATCTCCTTCTCCATATATTAGGAACACATCCTTAGTTCTTCTTAAGTACTTGAGGATTGTCTTAACAGCCGCCCAATGATCCATTCCAGGATCAGACTGGTATCTGCTTGTGATGCTCAGAGCATACGATACATCGGGCCTAGTACATAATATAGCATACATGATAGATCCTATCGCGGATGCATAAGGAATCTTATTCATGCAAATCCTCTCGTCTTCTGTGCGCGGACACATAGACTTCGAAAGGTTGATCCCATGCCTGATGGGAAGGTAATCTTTCTTGGATTTCGACATGCTAAACCTTTCTAGCACTCGGTCTATATATGTAGACTGCGAAAGACCAAGCAACCGTTTTGATCTATCTCTATCGATTCTAATCCTAAGGATATAGGTTGCTTCTCCCAGGTCTTTCATGGAGAAAGATTAGGACAACCAAATTTTAACTGACTGTAAGACTGATATATCATTTCCTATAAGTAATATGTCATCGACATATAACACTAGGAACTCCCACTAACCTTCTTGTACACAGAAGGTTCGTCAGGATTTTGTGAGAAATCAAACTCTTTGATTGTCTCATCAAAACGGATGTTCCATCTCCTAGATGCTTGCTTTAGTCCATATATGGATCGTCGAAGCTTGCATACTTTGGTTTTATCAACCGATGTGAAACCTTCAGGTTGTATCATGTATACATCCTCAAGCAGGATTCCATTAAGGAAAGCTGTTTTCATATCCACTTGCTATATCTCATAATCATAATGAGCTGCTTTGGCCAGGAGCATCCGAATGGATTTAAGCATAGCTACTGGCGAATAGGTTTCGTCATAATCAATTCCTTATTTCTGACGATATCCTTTTGCCACTAATCTAGCCTTAAAGGTAACAACATTACCTTCCATGTCGGTTTTCTTCTTGAAAATCCACTTGCACCCTATGGGCTTAATCCCTTCAGGTGGGTTAACCAAGTCCCATACTTGATTTTTATACATGGAATCCATTTATGACTTCATGGCATCAAGCCATTTATCCCTTTCTGAATTTTTCAGAACATCTTCATAACTGATAGGTTCGTCATTCCTAATGAGTAACACATCGTTCGATTCACTTATGAGAAATCTGTATCTCTCTGGAATATTGCATGTCCTATCAGACCTATGAAGAAGTGGTGTTGTTTTAGGTTCAACTTATAGCTCATCATTATGAGTTATTGGTTGTGGGTCTAGACTAGGTGTCTCTGTAATGTCTATTGGAGTTCCTTGAACTTCTTCAAGTTCAATGCTACTCCCATTGTTTTCTTATAAAAGAAATTCTTTTTCTAGAAATACAACATACCTTGAAACAAACAAATTTTGTTCCAAGGGATGATAGAATTGGTAACCTTTCGTTTCCTTAGGGTATCCAATAAATAGACATTTATCAGACTTAGCATCCAATTTGTCTGATACAGTCCGCTTTACATAAGCAGGACAACCCCATATCTTTTAGGTGAGATAAATGAGGTTTCTTACTATTCCATGTCTCATATGGAGTAGTAGAGACTACCTTGGTCGGGACTCTGTTTAGCAAGTAAACAGCTATCTTAAGCACATAGCCCCAAAATGATTTTGGAAGAGTTGCATGATTCATCATAGATCTAACCATGTCCATCAAGGTTCGGTTACGCCTCTTAGATACACCATTATGTTGTGGTGTATATGGCGGAGTCCATTGAGACAATATCCCATTGTCCCTAAGATAATCTTGAAACTCTTGACTTAAGTATTCACCACCCCGATCGGATCGAAGTATCTTAATACTTTTGCCAAGCTATTTCTCTACTTCACTTCTGAACTCTTTGAATTTCTCAAAAGCTTCAGATTTGCGTTTCATTAAGAACACATACCCGAAACGTGAGTGATCATCGATAAAGGTAATGAAGTAGCTATAGCCTCCTTGTGCAAGAGTTGATATTGGTCCACATACATCAGAATGTTTTAGACAATGCAATTCTCCCACTGGTTTACCTTTTCCAGAAAAGGGTAGTTTGGTCATCTTGCCTTTTAAGCATGATTCACATGTATCAAATGAACCGGGTTCAAATGATTCCAGAATTCCACATCGGTGTAATTTGGTCATGCGTTTCTTGCTTACATGGCTAAGACGGCAATGCCACGTATAGGAGTCTATTTGACTATCTATTCTAGCACGTTTGTTGCTAACTTCGATATTGAAAATGTCACCGGATAAATCTAACGTGTAGATACCATTGCATAATGTTCCGGTCCCATAAAGAACACCATTTAAAGTTATATAACAACAATTGTTACTAAAAATTAAATGGTAACCCTTTTCATTCAAGCATGAAATAGATACAATGTTCTTTATTAACGAAGGAACAAAATAACAATTATCCAATTCTAAGACAAGTCTAGTAGGGAGCTTTAGCAAATATGTTCCGATGGAAATAGCAGCAATCTTTGCTCCATTTCTAACTCGCAAATTCGCTTCTCCCTTGACGAGTCTTCTTCTATTCCTTAGCCCCCGTATGTCATTACATATATGTGAGCTACACCCAGTATCAAGTACCCAGGTGTACGAGAAAATAGAGTGACATTCAATAACGAATATGCTTGAAGAAGATGGGGCATCGGATGCCTTCTTCTTCAAGGACTCAAGATAAACCTTGCAGTTTCTTCGCCAGTGGCCCTCCTTGCCACAGTGACGGCAAGTGCCTTTTGATGCCTTTTCAATCCTTTTGTCCTTAGTTAACTTATTGGTGTTCAAAATGGAACGCAAATTCAGAGAAGACATGATCAGGTGATTATCCTAGAAATACAAATTGAGGTTATGTGATGAGAAGAATGCATCAATATACGTTAATTAAATCCTATTTATTTTTCGAATTGAATAACCCTTTTTATCAATTCGGGAGATCGTAGGAACATCTCCAAATAGGTTGATATCCAACCATAGATAAGAACAACCATGGCTGGGGCCATCAAGTTTTTCTTAGCTATGAAGGTAGGTAATTATACCAATTACATATTACATATATGTAACTATCACATTATGCTATCAACTAATTGAATGTTTGCATAAATCATTGGGTTGTTAACTCAATAACAAGTAAGCAACATAATACATAGCACCCAACTGCACCTCTCTTTACATCGACCTTGGCTGTGGCACAACAAATCGATACTCTAAGCTTAAGGCTGACCCATTAATCAAGAAATAGTTTTAATATGGTTGGAGCTCATTCAACCGTTTAGTCAGGCTTGAATGTGTCCAACAACCAAAACTAAGGATTGACATCTGACTCCAACCATATTAATCATAAACTAATTCCATGGTTTGAACATGTTGAGGTTCAAGTCGGGCATGGATGTGTCCATCAACCCAAACGAGAAACAAAACTCCGGTTCTAATCATATTAATGGAAGGAGTTGGCCTTAATATTTTGTAAGGGGTTTTGGGTCTCATCCTTTTCTTTTATGCACATTCATGACATATAATTATGTCATGTTCTAACGATTTCCTTAATAAAGTATGTATGCGACTTAATTTATCAAGTCTCATTAATTGAATTAGGAACCGAATTTTCTAATTCTAATTTCCATAATTTGTCTAGACTTTTTTGAAAGAAAGTGCCCAAAATTGCGAGCTTTCCATAAATGGAAAGTTATCAAAAATAAAAATATTTCAGATTAATTGTAAGTTTCCGGTACAAAGAAAACTTACGTATTTTCAAAATTAAAAAATTTACAAAATTAGAAAATTTCCAAAATTGGAAAGTTTCCAAAAGTGAAAGGTTTTCACAATTATCATAAAATTTCAGAAACAGGGATATTTCAAAAGTTTGCGAAATTTCATGAGGATTTCCAATCCGTGAAATTCTTAAATCGGAAATTTAACATAATTAGAATGTTTCCATAATTGGAAATTTTTCAAAATTGAGATCATGACAAAGTGTCCGCAAAACAATTATATGATTATGTCGAACACTAATCGGCTCTAATACCACTATTGGGACCGGGTGCATGTTGACATGGATGCGGGTTCGTAATTTTAAAATTAATTACGTGCAGCGGAAGGTTTAGCATAAATAATTTCTCAAATTATTTAACCACACATCTAAGCATGCAACCTTATGTTGTGTAGCCATGATCATATATTTAAAATTTTACAGAAACGTAAACTAATTTACTTGTTACCTCGCGTAACTCGAAGAAAGGGACGAGATCCAACCGTAAGCATCCCTCGGAAGCTCCGCCTCTATTCGCGTCCACGCCGAGTATCTTTAGGATGACTTCGCAAAGCCACGAGTTTCGTGTTCTCGAGAACTACTAGATTCTCCGAGAACACGACAAGAAACCAAGAGAGAAGTAATCATATCGGAAAAACTCACCACCAAGGTTGGCCGGAATCACAATTCCGGCGAGGAGAAAGATGACTTGCGCCCAATCCCAAGGTGATGATGGCTGGAGAGGAAGATCATCTCAACGGAAGAACTTCGTCGCCTCGGTGCTTCTCCTTGTGCTCACGGCAAGAAGATGGGAGAAGAAGGGAGAGGCCGGCCAAGAGAAAGAAGGGAGGAGAGCGAGAGAGCCCAAGCAAGAATACTTGGATTATTTCGAATGAATTCCAAGCCTTGCCTTGGGTCCTTTATATAGTGGCCTCTCAACCGCCAAGTCTCCTTTTCTTATGGAATACATTTTCATAAAAAATTTATCATATAAATTTCTTTATATAAATTTCTTTATCATGGTAAATCAATCCATGTGTGATTTTATAAAATAATATAAACCAATCTATGGTTCATTTTAATTTCCATGAAAAATAAATTTTATATAAATTTCTTTATCATGGTAAATCAATCCATGATTGATTTTATAAAATAAAATAAACCAATCCATGGTTCATTTTAATTTCCATGAAAAAATAAATCAAACCTTGGTTTATAAAAAAAATTTATATCATCCATAATTTTATAAAACAAACCACACTTGATTTATTTTATAAATTGAACCAAACAATTTGGTTCCCTCCCTTTGTTATGGCCGACCAAGCAAAGAGGGTGGGGACCCTCTTTGGCCGGCCTATCCAGGCCACGCCCCAATGAATTAAACTCATTTAATTCATCTATTAAGTCTTCAAAAGACTTAGCCATTTTACGCTTCCGATCCGTCTCTGAAAAATTCAAATTCGACTTATCGTTTGGCTCAACCAAACCTAATCTCTCTTGATTGGAAAATCTAATTTTCAACTCGTTTTAAATCCCTCGGATTACTCGTAGTGCGTGTGACTAAATAGGCTTTCGATTTATGTTGGTCGTCTATAATTAACCAATTATAGAACGATCATGAGTGGCACGTAGTAGTACATCATGATCCCCAATTAATCGAAAGATCAACGGTTGACCTCAGAAACCATTCTGAAACCCTTCAGCAGCTATAATGAATCGTGCCCCATTCCCTTCACCATCTTATACCCACTTGGTTCAGGACATGGTCTATGTGTGTCAGTCCCCACTAGGCTGACTACGTCACACCTAGCCCAAGTAACGTTTTCTGGTCCTACGGATTCTAATTACTCTCTTGTATTTAAGAGATTCATACTCTGAACATGTCATGCACTGGCCAGAGGCTTTGAGTAACAATCCAATGATAGGCCTTGGGTATACATCTCCTCGCAAGGAGTGGTGAATCCTTTGTAGGCTGTTCAAACATCTTCGGGCACTTCGGCTTATACCCAATCATCCTGGGTCCACACCTCCTTGGAGATGCTTGCTTAAGATGTCAAAGTATGAGTCTCCATGACCAAGATGACTTGAACACCGCAAGTCAAAGGAACATCACACTTAAGCTACAGTAAGAACTTCATTGACATATCTATATGTAGATTACCATATGAAGTTTTACAACCAGTCACTCCAATGAACTAGTTCCCTTAACTAGCATTCATGTTTATTTTCGGACATCCCAATGCCACCAGCCAGTGAGAATCAGCTGATCAGAGAATAACCCATGCTAGTCTCAACAGAATTGATAGTGTCCGTATTTATCAATTCATCGACTAGGGACAGTTTGAATACTTCACAATTGCACATGTAGAGATAATCACTAGTTGTGAATTCATCACAAATTCTCTCATGTTGTGAATTGTATTGCGGATATTCAGTAAATGAGTTTAGGAACTCAATCAAATACATAAACATGTATACTCAAATAGTGAATATTCATTTATTAAAATAAATGATTACAATCATAAGGCGATTGCCTTAGTACACTTTTCTCATATCACTAACAACGCTAACATCCATATAGGCATATGAACATCGTAATGCAGTGGAATAATTTAAAACTTTATACCTACATGCAACTAACACTTGAATCATGTATACATGTCTTAATTATCATTCCTAAACATGGTGACATGGTAACTTAGCATATTAACATCATACGTAGCATCATGATATAAACATCACATAAGTCATCCATAAGCAACATAAGTAGCAAGTGTATCAAACCATCATAAGTATGGCATGAGACTTAAGAGGAAAATGCAAAATATAGAACATGTGACAATGTATAAATATTAAAAGCTTTTCCTTTTCTTCTGCCATGTCACTGCCACACACACACTCTTGCCCCTCCTGCTGCTTCCCTTATTATCCTCTTTCTTGATCTGCGGTATAAGGAAGTAAAACTATAAGCACATAGACTTAGTAAGACCATGATTAGGGCTAACCCTAAGTTTTAGCCCTACAAATTGACCTTGGCCGAAACCCTATAGGGTCCCAAGTACATGAAAAAATTCATACAATTCCCAATTTACATCTAATACCTTACATACAACACCATAGGAAACCATTAGAACCTTTGCTTGGAGTTAGCCCTAACTCCTTGCCCTATAACCTAACTTGGCCGAAACATACAAGGGTCTTGAGGCATGTAAAAATTCACATAAATCACCATTAACATCCTTTGCATCATGAGAGAACATAAGAAATATTATTAGAGAGTTAGACCCAATCCTAGCCATGGAAACATGTTGGTGGCCGAAACTTGTATAGGACTTTAGGATGCTACAAAATTTCCCCAAGTCATAATTTATCCTTTATTTATCATAAGAAAACATTAGGGAGTATGAGTGAGGGTTTACATCATCCCCAAACCTAAATACAAGGCTTGGCCGAAACCCTAGAACCCAAACCTCATGGTTTTCTCAACTTAGATCCTAAACACAAACTTAAATCATGATAGACATCAAGGAAAACAATTATACCATAGGTGAGGGAGTCTTACCCTTGGTGTCTTGGTTATAGACCCTAAATAGAGAAGAGGATGAAGACCTTGTTGTCCCTTGATCACCCCTAGCCCTTGTAGCCTTGTAGGAAGCCTTGGATCTTCAAGAGAGAGTCCCCTTGTGAAGCTTTTCCCCTTGTGGGTTTCGTCTAGGAGGAGGAAGAAGGAGAGAGGGAAGCTTTGATAGAAGAGAAGAGGACGAGAAACTATAACTTAAGTGCCAAGTTATCTCTTCATTTCCCCATCCCTCTCTTATACACTAAGCAAGGAGGCATGTGAAGGGGCATGGTGCATCTTCTCATGGTGACCCTTCACTTCCTTAAGCCTTAACTAAAATCCTCTTCATTCTCTACTTGCAGTCCCTTCCTAGGTGAATTGGTTAGTGCATGCATGGTGATTCACTAGGTCCAAGGTTCAATCCTTGGTGCATGCACTCTTTTTTATTACTTTTATAATTTTTTTTGCCAAGGACCATATAAGAGCCCACTAAGGCCCATGTTAATATCTCTAATTGAAATCCATTTCTATTCATGATAAAATTTTACCTAAGGTCCCTTAATAGCCATGGTATTAGAAGGGCCCATGTAAGGCCCATTATTATTTAGCTTCATAATCTATATAGAAAATCATGGATAATCATTATAAGGTTCATACTAGTATCCCTATGTTCCTCGAGGATCTATCTAGGCATGATCAATATTTTAAAGAAAATATTGAGAAAATTTTACGGGTCGTTACACTTCGGTACCAAGCAGTCCTTCGCCAGGTCTTAGATTCCCAGCAGTCCTTCGCCAGGTGCCTAGCTGTCCTTCGCCAGGTGTTAGACTCCTGGAAGCCCTTCGCTAGGTGCCCAGCAGCCATTCACTAGGACTTCTTTCTGCACACTTAATGAACACATTAGAACACAAAAAATACTTAACTTTTGAACCCTTTGCCAATATCAAAACCCAGGTTCGATATGGTGCTTCCTGCACTAACAATCTCCCCCTTTTTGATTAATGGGTACCCGGTTCAAAAAGGTAAGTTAAAAAAATTGGAAAAAGTTTGACTTTCATTTCCTCCCCCTGGAAGGAATCTCCCCCTAGATTTTTCAACGGTTCGCGGGGTTTGAAAAAATTTCTAAGTCTAAGAGGGAAATTATTTTTCAACACTTAGAATCTTTTCAAAAATGGAAGTTTTGAAAAATTTTGGGTTGGAAAACCATGTAAGTTAGAAATTATTTTCGAAACACAATTTTTGAGTTGAGCACCTAGAAAATTTGTACTTAGAGAATTTACACTTAGAAAATTTTCAGGTCAATACTTAGTTTTAGCAGTTAGAAAATTTTTTCTAAACTTCTTTATTTTTAATACATAGATAAACAGACGTTTTCAGGAAAATTTTGAAATTAAACTTAGAAGGTTTCTATTAAGATAAGTACTTCGAGAAATTTTGAAAAGCAGCTTAAGTAATTTTGACAATTGACTTAAGTCAAGTGCTTAGAAACAGTTTTGAAAGCAACAATTTTGAAAGCAACTTTTGAAATAATGTTAGAAACAATTTTGAAAGCAACTTTTTGAAATAAGGTTAGAAACAATTTTGAAAGCACCTTTTAGAAATAAGGTTAGAAACAATTTTGAAATTTTTTTTTAAAACCTTCTCTCCTTTCCAATCTCTCCCCCTTTGCCATATATCAAAAAACAATATAGCAAAACAAAAAATATAGCAAAAGAAGTAATGTGCTGTACTGAATCAATTCAAGGCATAAACTGGACCAAATCAATTTGAATTATCTCTTTCGGGTCCTGTCTAACCCAATTAGCTACTTACTAACTATTATAAACAGTAGTTTTCGCTAGGGTTAGTCAAGTTAAGTGTTTTGTTCAAGTTAGATTTTCTAAGCTTGACACTTAACCTGATTACTATTTTATTTGTATTTAGTGCCCCAATTAGTGTAGATGCACTGACTTAAAACATCTTGAATTAAGGCAAAATCCTAAGCATCTCAACCCATTCTAGGTGATCAATCAAAAGTACCCTAAGGTGCTTGTGAGATGCTGGCTTCTAGATCTATAGGTGCATGCAGTTCTAGGGTTAAAGCCTAAGCTAATTCCATTTGCGAAAAAGCCTTAGTTTTGAAGGGGTAATTTTTCTTAAGAAAAACTAATTCGAAAAATGATTTTGCAAATTATGTAGAAACTGATTTTAAAATCAAGTAATAAAACATTTTTAAGAAAATTTGAAGTAGAGCAAGCCTATTCTACCAAGCATAGTCCTAACTGCCTTCTTAGTGAGCTGAACTCAGACGCAGGTAGGGGTTTGGTGAATATGTCAGCTAAGTTAGATTTTGAATTTACATGCTTAAGGACTATCTCACCCCTGGCTACATGATCTCTTACAAAGTGGTGTTTAACTTCTATGTGTTTGGTTCTAGAGTGTTGGATTGGGTTCTTAGTTAGATTAATTGAGTTTATATTGTCAATGTAGACTTGAGTTTGGGTGTAGTTGAGCTGGAAGTCTTTAAGAGTGTACATCATCCATAAGAGTTGTGCTACACACTCTCCTAAAGCAACATACTCAGCTTCAGTTGTGGACAGAGCTACACAGTGTTGTTTTCTGCTACACCAACTTACTAGACTATTTCCTAAGAGTTGACAGCTTCCACTTGTACTCTTTCTATCTAATTTACAACCAGCATAGTTAGAATTTGAGTATCCAGACAATTCAAAAGTTGAGGTCCTAGGATACCAAATCCCTACATTTAGGGTGCCCTTAACGTATCTTAGTACTCTTTTTAGTGCTGCTAAGTGTGTTTCCTTAGCACAAGTTTGGTATCTAGCACACATTCCTATGACAAAAAGGATATCAGATCTGCTGGCTATAAGGTACAGTAGACTTTCAATCATACTCCTATAAAGTTTAAGGTCTACTGGTTTACCATCAGGGTCACTATCTATTTTTACATTTGTTGTCATGGGGGTGTTTATGCTTTTGGAGTTGTCCATTTTAAATTTCTTTATTAACTCCTTAGCATATTTGGATTGATGGACATAGTTTCCATCTCTAGTTTGTTTAATTTGTAAGCCTAGAAAGAAATTGAGCTCACCAACTAAGCTCATTTCACATTCATTTTCCATTATTTTAACAAATTCTTTTAGGAAATTTGAGTTGGTGGACCCAAAGATTATGTCATCTACGTAGATTTGGATAATAAAGATTTCTTTTTTTAGGGTCTTAATAAATATGGTTGAGTCAATTTGTCCTTGTTTAAATTCTTTAGAAATTAGGTAGGTTGATAAGCGTTCATACCAGGCCCTAGGTGCTTGTTTTAGTTCATAAAGTGCTTTAGTGAGTTTGTACACATGGTCAGGCCTTTCTAAGTCCTCAAAACCGGGGGGTTGTCCTACATAGACTTCTTCCTTTATAAATCCATTTAAAAAGGCTGACTTTACATCCATTTGGTAGAGTTTAAATCCTTTATGGGATGCAAAGGCTAACAACATCCTAATGAACTCAAGTCTAGCTACTGTGGCATAGGTTTCATCATAATCTAATCCCTCTACTTAACTGAACCCTTTGGCTACTAAGCGGGCTTTATTTCTCACTATTTCTCCTTGATCATTTAGCTTATTCCTAAAAACCCACTTAGTATCAATAATGGATTTGCCATTAGATTTAGGTACTAATTCCCAAACTTGGTTCCCCTCAAAATGGGCAAACTCTTCTTGCATTGCTATGATCCAATCAGGATCAGGTAAGACATCCTCTATAGTCTTAGGTTCAATTTTTGAAATCATTGCAATTTGACTAAGGTTCCTATAGGCGGACCTAGTTCTGACTCCTAAGGCTGGATCACCCACAATTTGATCAGTTGGGTGATTGAGTCTGGGTTTCTTAGTTTTTCTGGAACTTGGTTCAACCTCAGGTCCGGCTGGTCGATTTGGTTCAGCGATTGGTTCAATTACATGGGTTGGTTCAATTATTGGTTCAATTGTTTCAATAGTTGGTTCAATAGTTAGTTCATTTAGGGGTTCAATTAAGGGTTCAACAGTTTGTTCATTATCTTCTTGATCAGTATTTGATGAATTTAGATCTGGATTATTAGATTTTAAGTTAATTTCTTCATTAAATATTAAATTTGTTGTTTCTTCAATTTTCTTGGTTTGTTTATTGTAAACCCTATAGGCTCTACTTGATGTTGAATATCCTAAGAAGATGCCTAGGGTTGACTTAGACTAAAATTTACCTAGATAGTCCTTGGTGTTTAGGATATGGACTTTGCACCCAAAGACTCTTAGGTAATGTAAGTTTGGGAGTCTATAGTAGTATAATTCATAGGGTATTTTATTGTGTTGTTTGTTAATTAGGACCCTATTTTGGATGTAGCAAGTCGTACTAATTGCTTCTGCCCAATATTGATTAGCTAGGTTGAATTCATTGAGCATAGCCCTAACGCCTTCCTGTAGGGTTCTATTTTTCCTTTCAACTATCCCATTTTGCTGGGGGGTTCTAGGACACGAAAATTCGTGTATGTACCCGTTTACCTTACAATACTCCTTGAATCGTTGATTTTCAAACTCTCCCCCGTGGTCACTCCTAAGTCTTCTGATTTTGGTATCATTTTGATTTTCAATTAACTTACAAAAATCACTAAATAGGTTTAGGGTTTCATCTTTGGTCTTTAGAAACCTAACCCAGGTAAACCTAGAGTAATCATCAACAATTACTAAGCAGTATCGGTTTTCGCTTAGTGACTTGGCTCCATGTGAATCAAATAGGTCAAGGTGCAGGAGCTCAAGTATGGTTTGAGTTAGATCTGATTGAATTGGTTTGTGATTAGACCTGGTTTGTTTACCTTGATTGAATGATTCACATATTAAGTTTTCATGATTTTTAATTTTAGGTATACCTTTAATTAGGCCAAGTTGGGTGATTTTTGAAATTAATTTCAGATTAGTGTGACCTAATCTCCTATGCCAGAGGTTTGATTCTTCTAACTTAGTTAACATGCATTTATGTACTAGGGGTAGGTTTATAGTGTAAACATTATTTTTTCTAGAGCCCTTAAGCGTGATTTCTGAGTCTTGCAAGTTACTAATCAGGCAGTTAGAGTTGGTAAAGGTAACTACATAACCAGTATCACACAATTGACTTATGCTAAACAAGTTAATTTTAAAATTTTCAACCAAAAGAACCTTTTTAATAACAAAGTCAGATTTAAGTTCAATGTTACCTGACCCAATCACCTTGAGTGTAGCATTGTTGCCAAATGCTACTGAGCCTAGGTTCTTGAACTTGAGTTTGATGAATTTCAATTTATCCCCAGTCATGTGTCTGGAGCACCTGCTATCCAACATCCATTGGTCCAAATCATTATGTTCCTATACATAAAGAGTTTTGTTGATTTGGATCCAATTAGAATTAAGGATAGCCTAAATTGATTTTCACAGCCTAGTTTGTCTCACCCAGTCTAGAGTTATCAATCACGTTAGGTTTTTGTGAGACAGGTTTTAGTAGACAGAATTATTTGAAAAATCATGATTTATTTTTAAAAAAATATTGAATTAATTTTGAAAGCAATTTGTTTTGAATTTATTTTGAACAGGAGTGTTTGAATCTACAATTAACTGAAAATTTGTGTTAGATTCAAATTTGACAAAATTTGAATTTGAATTTAAAAAATTGGCTTCCAGGTCTTGGCGAGGCACTAGGCCTTCTTTGGCCGTAGCCTTATTGGATCATCAACCCTTTCCTCGACAAATCCTTTTAATGAAATTTCATTTTCAAAATTACTTTTTGAAAAATTCTGGTCTAACTAGTTTGGGTCTTGGATCGGTAGATTCGACTAGTTTCACCAGTCTAAAGAGACCAAGTAGATGTATACTTGACCTTATTA
>JAGFNQ010002563.1:456931-505165 GCA_024364735.1 Boesenbergia rotunda | reverse complement strand
ATTAGGTAGGTTGATAAGCGTTCATACCAGGCCCTAGGTGCTTGTTTAGTTCATAAAAGTGCTTTAGTGAGTTTGTACACATGGTCAGGCCTTTCTAAGTCCTCAAACCGGGGGTTGTCCTACATAGACTTCTTCCTTTATAAATCCATTTAAAAAGGCTGACTTTACATCCATTTGGTAGAGTTTAAATCCTTTATGGGATGCAAAGGCTAACAACATCCTAATGAACTCAAGTCTAGCTACTGTGGCATAGGTTTCATCATAATCTAATCCCTCTACTTAACTGAACCCTTTGGCTACTAAGCGGGGCTTTATTTCTCACTATTTCTCCTTGATCATTTAGCTTATTCCTAAAAACCCACTTAGTATCAATAATGGATTGCCATTAGATTTAGGTACTAATTCCCAAACTTGGTTCCCCTCAAAATGGGCAAACTCTTCTTGCATTGCTATGATCCAATCAGGATCAGGTAAGACATCCTCTATAGTCTTAGGTTCAATTTTTGAAATCATTGCAATTTGACTAAGGTTCCTATAGGCGGACCTAGTTCTGACTCCTAAGGCTGGATCACCCACAATTTGATCAGTTGGGTGATTGAGTCTGGGTTTCTTAGTTTTTCTGGAACTTGGTTCAACCTCAGGTCCGGCTGGTCGATTTGGTTCAGCGATTGGTTCAATTACATGGGTTGGTTCAATTATTGGTTCAATTGTTTCAATAGTTGGTTCAATAGTTAGTTCATTTAGGGGTTCAATTAAGGGTTCAACAGTTTGTTCATTATCTTCTTGATCAGTATTTGATGAATTTAGATCTGGATTATTAGATTTTAAGTTAATTTCTTCATTAAATATTAAATTTGTTGTTTCTTCAATTTTCTTGGTTTGTTTATTGTAAACCCTATAGGCTCTACTTGATGTTGAATATCCTAAGAAGATGCCTAGGGTTGACTTAGACTAAAATTTACCTAGATAGTCCTTGGTGTTTAGGATATGGACTTTGCACCCAAAGACTCTTAGGTAATGTAAGTTTGGGAGTCTATAGTAGTATAATTCATAGGGTATTTTATTGTGTTGTTTGTTAATTAGGACCCTATTTTGGATGTAGCAAGTCGTACTAATTGCTTCTGCCCAATATTGATTAGCTAGGTTGAATTCATTGAGCATAGCCCTAACGCCTTCCTGTAGGGTTCTATTTTTTCCTTTCAACTATCCCATTTTGCTGGGGGGTTCTAGGACACGAAAATTCGTGTATGTACCCGTTTACCTTACAATACTCCTTGAATCGTTGATTTTCAAACTCTCCCCCGTGGTCACTCCTAAGTCTTCTGATTTTGGTATCATTTTGATTTTCAATTAACTTACAAAAATCACTAAATAGGTTTAGGGTTTCATCTTTGGTCTTTAGAAACCTAACCCAGGTAAACCTAGAGTAATCATCAACAATTACTAAGCAGTATCGGTTTTCGCTTAGTGACTTGGCTCCATGTGAATCAAATAGGTCAAGGTGCAGGAGCTCAAGTATGGTTTGAGTTAGATCTGATTGAATTGGTTTGTGATTAGACCTGGTTTGTTTACCTTGATTGAATGATTCACATATTAAGTTTTCATGATTTTTAATTTTAGGTATACCTTTAATTAGGCCAAGTTGGGTGATTTTTGAAATTAATTTCAGATTAGTGTGACCTAATCTCCTATGCCAGAGGTTTGATTCTTCTAACTTAGTTAACATGCATTTATGTACTAGGGTAGGTTTATAGTGTAAACATTATTTTTTCTAGAGCCCTTAAGCGTGATTTCTGAGTCTTGCAAGTTACTAATCAGGCAGTTAGAGTTGGTAAAGGTAACTACATAACCAGTATCACACAATTGACTTATGCTAAACAAGTTAATTTTAAAATTTTCAACCAAAAGAACCTTTTTAATAACAAAGTCAGATTTAAGTTCAATGTTACCTGACCCAATCACCTTGAGTGTAGCATTGTTGCCAAATGCTACTGAGCCTAGGTTCTTGAACTTGAGTTTGATGAATTTCAATTTATCCCCAGTCATGTGTCTGGAGCACCTGCTATCCAACATCCATTGGTCCAAATCATTATGTTCCTATACATAAAGAGTTTTGTTGATTTGGATCCAATTAGAATTAAGGATAGCCTAAATTGATTTTCACAGCCTAGTTTGTCTCACCCAGTCTAGAGTTATCAATCACGTTAGGTTTTTGTGAGACAGGTTTTAGTAGACAGAATTATTTGAAAAATCATGATTTATTTTTAAAAAAATATTGAATTAATTTTGAAAGCAATTTGTTTTGAATTTATTTTGAACAGGAGTGTTTGAATCTACAATTAACTGAAAATTTGTGTTAGATTCAAATTTGACAAAATTTGAATTTGAATTTAAAAAATTGGCTTCCAGGTCTTGGCGAGGCACTAGGCCTTCTTTGGCCGTAGCCTTATTGGATCATCAACCCTTTCCTCGACAAATCCTTTTAATGAAATTTCATTTTCAAAATTACTTTTTGAAAAATTCTGGTCTAACTAGTTTGGGTCTTGGATCGGTAGATTCGACTAGTTTCACCAGTCTAAAGAGACCAAGTAGAGTATACTTGACCTTATTAGAAGAGGTTTCTGTTGATGCAGTCTGACCCTGATTGTTGTTTTGGTGTTGACATCGATTTTAGTTTAGGTCGATGATTATGATTATGATTAAGTCCTGATCGGGGATTAGACATGATATGGAAAATCCTAGCCTGGAGGGCTAGGTGTTGGAAAATTCTAACCTGGAGGGTTAGGTGTGGAAAATCCTAGCTTGGAGGGCTAGGTGTTGAAAAGTCCTAATTCGGAAGGGTTGGGTGAAAATTCCTACCTTGGAGGGGTAGGTGAAAAATCCTAACTTGGAGGGTTAGGTGAAAAGTCCCAACTTGGAGGGTTAGGTGAAAAAGTCATAGCTTGAAGGGTCAGGTCCTAGCTGGGAGGGCTAGGTTTGGAAAAGTCCTAATTCGGAAGAGTTGGGTGAAAAGTTCTAGCTTGGAGGGTGATAACGATCATTTTGTTGATTATTTTCGGCTCTAAAATTCATGTTTGATCCACATTTTATATGCTTAAGTTTACAATTTTATTAGGTTCATGTATTCCCTTCATTTTGACATTTAATTCTATTCTTTGTATATTTGGGATATTTTTGGCACTAAATTTGAATATCATTTTGTAGGCTTCAATTGATCATGGACCTAGATCAAATTGGGTCAGACATGAGTCAGGATTGGATCCAGATCAAAAGGATCAAACATCGGATTAATAGGAGCCGTCCATTCCAGAGAACGGCTAGATCTGAGCCATCGGTCAACTTCTGGTCGATCCGAATCCAAGATAGAATCAATCATGGCCACAGATCAAGATCTGAAAATTTCAGCCAGATCGGAAGAGATCTGACCGTTGGATCAAGCTCAAGATGTTCTAGACCATCCATTCATGAAAAGGGAAGATCTAGACCATCCGCCACTGATCTGGTTAATCCGAGCTAGGGATAGATAGATCAGGACCATTGATTGGGATCTGTGGAGTTTGGTTCAGATCTGAAGAGATCCGACCGTTGGATGAAGTCAGATTGATCTCAGCCGCCCGTTGCTAAGTATTCAAGTTCTTCTTCCCCCAAAGCTGGCTGAACCAAGGCTGAGTTGAGTTGACTGGATTGAACCCAGGCTGGACCGATCCACCTTCTGAACAGTTGGGCTGAGGAACTGAACCCAAGCCAAGCTCAAGCGCAAGCCGAACTCAAGTGCTTGGCTGAACCAAAGAACTGAACCCTGGGTTGAATCTTGACTGAACCGGATTGCTGGACTGAACTCGAGTTGATTGAATCGAACCGCTGGGCTTGATTTACTGGACCAAATCTAAGGCTTGACTGACTGGACCAAATCTAAGATTGAATCGAACCGCCGGTCGGAGCTTCGATCGATCGTGAGTCGAGGGGTTCCCGACTCATTCATCCACCTCCACCTCCAACGGCGTCTCCACCACTTCATCGCCGCCGCAAGCTAGGGTTAGGGGTTCCATCCCTAGCCGGCCAGAGTTGATCATCGCCACGGACTTCCACTTCGCCATCTCACTCTTGATGCGTTTGCTCGGGAGCGACGATCCACCTTCATCCGATCCCTTTCTTATAGCAATTCCTTCATAGTTTTCTTTTACAGTACTTAATTCCAGCAGTTCTTTTGCAATTCTTCTATTTACGGCAGTTTCCTTTCTTACAGCAATTCCTTCATTCTTCATCAGAGCAGTCGGTTACAGCAAATTTCTTCTCAGTTCATCTTCTTCACCATTCTTCTACTTAGCAGCACAGTCCCGGCAGCCATCTCTTCACAGCTTCAATTCCAGCAGAATTTCATCAATCCCGGCAGTAGTTTCCTCCTTCACAGTTCATCAATTACGGCAGTAGCTTTCTCCTTCACAGTTCATCAATTCCGACAGTAGCTTCATCGAATTGGTGTTTGATTGATGAATGTTTGTGATTGGTAGTTAAATGCTTGTATTGAATGAATCTTTCTCATTTCAAATAGCATTTACATGAAGCAATTTTTAACACGCCTACCTTGTGTTCGATTAAATGTCTCTTAGATCAGTTAATTTCAATTGAAATGTTCTTAGTTGTTTAAGTTTTGTTCTGCGTTGCTCTTTCAATTGCTTGAAGTTTCATGTCTTCATTTAAATGTAATTGAGTTAGGTCAGATTAAATTTCCTTCATGCTATAGGTTTTACTCCATGCCTAAGTTTCATTGATGCTTATTTCTTGAATGTTTCTTTCACATTGCCTTTTCTTTTCTGCAATTGTAGTTAGGTTAATTTAGATTTCTTTACCTGCATTGTCCTTCCTTAATTAGAATTAGGTTTCATATTTGCTCTGTTATTCATTTCATAGTCCTAGCTCATAAATCCAAAACCCAGTTTCATATCCAAAACCCAAAAGCAATAAGATACGATCCTGAGATTTATCTTGCACCAACTACATTCGTTGGGAGACGACTCAAGTTAGTCTATGCTACATTAGTTTAGAGGAGTTCAATAATTAAATTGTATTTGAAGCTGTGACACGACTGAAGCGGTTATCAAATTTGGCGCTGTTGCCGGGGAATGTAGTGGTGCTTGATAATTATATCTTTTGATTCTATTCTTGATTTCTTTATCTTTTATATATGGTTGCTGCTATTTTGTTTGTTTTGTGACAGGACTGCCAGTTCAGAATGTTTTCATCTACTTACCAGCAGCCGTGTCAACAATTTCAACAGCAGAACCAATATTTTCAGCAGTCCCAATCAAATTTTCAACAACCAAGTTATCAATTTCTGCAAGGGCAGCCACAATGTCTGTCTTTTCAACAATTTCAGCAACCCTACTTAGATTTGCAGCAGTACCAAATTTTCAATCAGCCACCACAACAGTTTCAACCACAATTTCAGAATTTTCAGCAAGGGTACGATCCAAATTTTCAACAAAATTTTCAACCATTTCACCAGTCTCAATTTCAGCCAATTCAGCAAACATTTCATCCACCTCAGCCCCAAATTCAGAATTTTCAGAACAATAATATCCAGCAACATCATCCTTGTTATCAACCCAATTTTCAGTAGTTTAATCAACCCATTCAACCATTTGAGCAGCCCCAACAGTTCCAATTTTAGAATTCACAGCCTATTCATGGTCTTCAGCAGCCTATTGCTACATTTCAAGACCAACAAGAGTTCTACACTAAGCTTCAAAACCTTAGAAGATACCTTGAAAAATGGGTTGATCAAATGGATCATATTGAAGCCGAAAGATCAGGACAATTATCTCCTCAGGCGACTCAGGATTTTAAGGGGCATGATTGTGAACTAACTTGGAGGTTGGTGGAAGAAGAAGAAGAAGAAGTCAACAAAATCAGGAAACCTAGAGCATGCATCCCTCCAGAGATTCCTGTTCAAAATTCAATTCCAAATTTTTCAGCTCAAGAAAAAGATTCTGAAGCACTACAGGACCCTTCTCGACTTTTATTTTGTGATGATAGTGTTATTGATGGTCCTAATTTTTTTAATATGGTTGTTGTAGATATTACTGAAGAAGCATGCATAGGAAATAATTCTACAGGTGTAGGGGATTGCACTAAGCCCCAGGGACCACCAACAGTGATGGATACATTAGAAGATTCAGAGGACAAACCAGGAAGTGTAGGGACTTGCATGGTTAAAGCAAGAACCCAAGAATCACCAGAACCTGATCCTGAAGAAGAGATTGCTCATTACAAGGAGGAACTAATAATTACATCTATTCTTATAGAACCTCCAAGTATTCTTCAGCAAGATCAGGTAAGTATTCCTCCTATTTCTTCTGAAGATTGCATAGAGGTGCTTCAAATTGATTTTATTGATTGTAAAAAATTTTTAGAGGCACCTAAAATTGATGTTGTTTGTTATGATGAATCGCTTGATACATCTTTTGTGGATATGGATTGTAAAATTTTTTTAAAAGTACCCCAAATTGCTGTTGTTTGTTACGATGAATCTTTTGATACAACTTTTGTGGATATGGATTGTGAAAATTTTTTAGAAGAGCCTGAAATTGATGTTGTTTATTGTAATGAATCTCTTGCTATATCATATGCTGAAGTTGAATGTGAAAAACTTATGGAGGTACCCGAGATTGATTTTATTGGTTGTGACACATTTCTTGATATACCTTGTGTAGAAACTGCTTGTGAAAATCTGATAGAGGTATCTAAAGTTGATTTTATTGGTTGTGATGCATGTCTTGCTACATCTTATTTAGAAATTGATTGTGAAAATTTTATGGAGGTACCTAGTGTTGATTTTATTGGTACTGATGAATTATTTGACACATCATATGCAGATATTGACAGTGAAAAACTGATAGAGGTACCCAACATTGATTTTATTGGCAGTGATGCATTTTTGGATTCTTTTTATATAGAGATTGATGATATTATACTTCTTTCTTACCCTGCACGCTTGAGAGAGGTATTACATGGTTTGGCAGGGTCACGTAGGCTTCTAGAGTGGGTGCTGCATCTGAACAGACTCCAACCTCCTGGAAGGACTTCCAAAAAGCATCAAGAGGGAAGAGTTGCTTTTATTTTGACTAGTAGCACTCAATCTCTTAAGTGGATCTTGCACCTTAATCGCCTTCGACCACCTGAACATCTCCGCCAGGAATAAGGGGGAGTTTACCCCTTTACTTTTCTTTTCTTATTTTTCTTCATGTTTAAACTCGCATGTTTGTTTACTTTTATACTTTGCATTTATACTTTGTTTCCTCATTCTGCATTTTGTTTGGTTTTCAATAAATCTTATTTGATTCCGAGTTGTATCTCCTTACATGTTCCTTTTTGAGAATCATAAAAGATGGTTAAGTCTGACTATTGAGTTTTGGTTTCCTTGGTATGCTTGGGGATATTAATTGCATTTAGTCATTTGTTGTGGTGATAGACTCTATCTTGTTGGATTATGCATGACATTTTATTGATCACCTAGTGAGGATATTGCCATGCCTATCCTTAATCCTCTTATGTGTGATAGCATTTGTGATACTTGACACTTTAGAACTTGCTTTGATTCTTTTTGAAATTACATTAGCATAAGCTTACATGAATATGATAGAAGCAACCATTCTTGTTGAACTCTTAGTTTTCCTCTACTTTGCTATTGTTACTAGTGAGCATTTCACCTATTATCTTCATGTCTCATTGTCTTTCAGATCATCTCATTGTCACTAGATTATCACTGTCATATCTTTGTTAGCTTATTCTTTCCTTGAGCATTCGATGAAAGCATGGGGTGATTGTGTAAAATCCGACACGTTTATCTCACCCTGGAAAATTCTTCGGGAAAAATTTCTTAGGGTTCCGGGGCTTCCGAGACCTTGGACACAAACTTAGGGACCAAAATGTAATAGAGCTAATTGTATAAGGGCTATTGCGCAAGAAATTTTAATCCTAAGGATGGGATTGCAAAGCCAAAACTTTTTGGATCAAAATGCAAAAAGGCCACTTAAAAGTCGGCTAGGGCTTTGTGTGGCCACCGCGTTCCACTCTCGCCCGATCACTTTTCTCTTCTCGTCTCCTTCGTCGAGCGCCTCCATTGCTTTCCACTTCTAGAACTGAGCGAAACCCCGGCGGTCGGTGGTTTCCTTCCCCACTCCAGACGACGGACACTAGGGGGACCATGAGAAGGTAAGCCTAGCCTACCTTCTATTCTACTTCGATTCCACCAGCCAGTGAGATGGGACGCTAGAGATTCCTGACCATAGCTGGGGGCTTCAATGGATAGGGTTTCGGCAAAAAGGGGTGAAGCTGAGATCTGAGGACGAAGCTGGGCACCAAATCGCTGATACCAGGCGACTCGATTCTGGCTAGATTTGGCTGGACCTTGCGGGTGTGCGGTTCCACCTCAGAGTCGGTGGGTTGGAGCTCAACCGTGAGATTGTCAAGGGTAGCTCAGGTAATAATGATCTGTATTCCCTGCCGATTGGAGGTTTTGCCATTTAAAACTCTTCCAAATCAGGGTCGTTCTACTTCTGGTGTATCCTTGATAGATTACTGATCATTTCGGTAGTTGGGGGATGAGGTTGTGTCATGCTGTTACTTAGGTTACTTAATTCCTGCTTAGAATGTGTCGTCTAATACCTTGCTATGGCTTTGTTGGAATGTTGGACACAGATTCGTGAGGAAGCAGAACCCTGTTGATCCCTGCCCAGTTTCATCACTGTGGGTGTTCTGAAGTTCTGCAGTTGGGAGCTGGGGTAAGAGGTAATTGGATTGGATTAATTGAATTAAGTGGGGTTAGGTTGTTAATTCTGCTGCTGTTAATCATGGGGTTATATTGAGTTTGATTAAGAATAGATTAGCTTGGATGATCTGCGTTGAATTTGAAATAGACCTAAATCTTAATTTCGTGGGGTAATTAGGAAAACCTTTCATTTAATTATGAGAGATTGAATGGAAAAGGACGGATTAGGTTAACCCTAAAACGGATTAGGGATTAATTAGCTAGTTGTTATTTGTGTAATAGCTAATTAATTACATCCTTGATACAGGAGCTTGATCTGATTAATTGCTACTTATTTGACGGGTGGTTCTGTCTCGTTGATACGGACTTCACCTATTTGGAGGCGGGTACCCTTTGACTTATCTATCTTGATATGGTCATTTTGTTATGCATTGAATGTTATAGATAGCAGTAAGATTTTACGCTATCCCTGGTTATTATGTCTGTTCTGGATATTGTTGTTTATCCCTGTTTATTATGCCAGTTCTGGATACTTGTTGTTTATCCCTGAGTTATCATGTTGTTGGTTCCCTTCGGTCTCAGGTATTGTCATATCTGTATGTATGATTAGATATCGGGATGTACCTCTTGCACTTGACCTTGAGAGATCTGTAGTTTCAGGCCAGTATACCTTGTAGGTTACTTGTATTTCCTGTTGTAAGATTTTAGACTGAGACCTAGTATACTGAGGACTTGGGAGGGGGTATGTGTATCTATCATACACCATCCTTGCACTGTTGCATGCCGGCGATCAGCGACTCCCTTGTGGTTGAGCCTAATCGTCTTCCGGTACATGACTTGCACACACGGCCACTCATGGGTTAGTGGATACCGTAGATGTGTGCATTTGCTCTGTATTGCTCCGTTCGGCCACTGTTTGGAGGGTGAGTGCGGGCGTGGTAGCAGCCAGGGATCCCTTCTCGTACTGAGCCACGAGGAGATGAGAGCGGAGCTCCCCCATTGCTTGGGGTAGAGGGGTGGTCCCTCGCCAGCATCCTGTCCACTCGGTCACTTAGGAGCAGTGATGGCAGGGTGTACAGTTGTCAGAGCCCTACCCGTTCAGACGTCCATATGATAGGTGTACGATGATTCTGTCTGGTGTCAGGGGTGACCATGTCATTGCACCATGTGCATATTTTGCATCGTGCATTGTTTGCTGCACTTATTTGCTGTACTTGTTTGACATCGCATATACTGGAGACTTGTTATCTGTGTTTATATGCCTATTGGTTTTCCTTTGGTATTTCTTACCCTCTTTCCAGGTTAGATGGATTCAGGTATGTATCTACCTCAGTATGTTCAGTACTAGTCTTTCCCTACTGTTGATATGAGTCTGTATTAGCTGAACTCTTAGTGTTGGTATAACCTTCTATGCATATCTGTTGGGTATTCGCTGAGCTATGGACTCACCCCGTTGCCATATATGTTTATTTCAGGTTGATGTCTGCGAGGAGATCCCGAGCCGCCAGTCCCCAGCTCCAGAGGAGCTCTTTTTGGTTTTTCGTTGTTTTGTTATGGACCCTGTAGTATTCCTATGCTTCCGTTGTGATGTTTTAACCATGTATGCACGTTTTATTGGATGGTATTGTACTGTTGAGTCCTATGTTGGACTTCGTTCGATTTTGGTTTTGATCCTGCCCCCTGGCAGCTCAGGTGAGTTTGGATTTGATTTTTCGATAGTTATAATCATATAACTGTTGTTTTTGCATATATCTGAGGCCTGAGGCCTTTTAAACTGCATGATTGTGTTATATTATCTGTGTGTATGTGTAAATTGTCCGCCGGACAGGGGAGGTGCTGTCCGATTTTCTATTGGCACAGCGGCTTCTGGGTCTCGGGGCGTGACAATTTATTTTTGGTATCAGAGCGTAGGTTTCGATGCCTACGTGTTTTACGGGATTTTCGGGGTTTATCTGATACCGATCTATCTTTGGTATTTTTGGTATCAAGCCCTGGATGCGGGATACCATCGATTCGTGGATTTCTCGGAATTTAAATCTGACACTGTACTGGTAGGTGTCAGAGCTCGGGTTTGATGTTATTCATCCGAGTACATTACGGATTTTTTTTAAAGCCGTGGTTGCGATGCGACGGCCATTTGGGACTTGGCAGCGACGGGACATCTCCAGGCAGCAACTAGGTAAATTAAGGTTAGCCTCTTGGTTTTGGGTTTTAATACTCGTTAATAATTTAACAGGTATGACGCGAGATGTTCATATTCCTGTACTGAGACGTGGTCGGGGACGGCAACGTAAGGAGACTTTAGAGCCTTCGGCTGTAGAGCCAGCAGAGAGAGAGTCTGATAGCCGAGGTCAGACTTCGCAGGACATACAGAGAGGTCAGGGTTCCCCGACTCAGAGGGTCCCTACTCCTTTTCCATCAGCAGTTCCTACTGCCCCTCCTGCAGTGTCTACTCCGGTAGTATTTACCGTGTCAGCAGCCGTACCACTGCCGACACCTTCAATACCTGTAGGATCTGCACCGATGTTCCCGACAGTTCCATCAGAGGCATCTATTTCGACGCATCCCGCAGTTACCTCGGTGGTACCTGTCCCGGTTATTCCCCCTACACCATCGGAGACGCCTATACTTGCTCCGATGTACTCTACAGTTCCCCCAGCAGCACCGGGTCTATACTATCAGACTGTGCCATCAGCCGTACCGGCACCATCGTATGCTACTGCACCCCCGGCTATGACTACTGCAGCGTATCCCACTATTCCGACTACGATGCAGGCCCCGGTGCTCCCTTCAATTCCACCGGCATTTGTTGCCCCGGGATTTACTACTGTACCTGTGGTACCACCTGTGGTGTCCGCCCCGAGCATGCCTATGGCTCCTTCTATGATTCCTGCAGCGGGATGTTCCACCGTGCCCCCTGCGGCACTTGCTCTTACAGGCAGCGTTAGAGATCGAGCCCGGATTCCGATGTTGGCAGCATCCGTAAAGGGCCGATTCACTTTATTCTCGGGAGGACCAGATCCAGCTGCAGCCCGAGAGTGGATTAGGACACTGGAGAGTACTTTCCGTTATCTGACGTGTTCAGAATGGGAGAAGGCTGAGTTGGCTATCTATCACTTGCGAGATCAGGCATATGCCTGGTGGACTACGCAGCAGACCGTTATTGGCGAGGAGCATGTCACCTGGAACACATTCTGGGAGGCATTTGAGGTGAGATACCTTCCAGTATCGTTCCGCATGGCTAGACGACAGGATTTTATATTTCTCAAGCAGGGAGACTTGTCAGTACTGGAGTATGAGGCGGAGTTTACCCGCCTGTCAGAGTATTGCCCACACCTGGTTGCAGATGACCTAGAGAGGATGACTCAGTTCCATATGGGTCTAGCGCCATATATTCAGACTCGGATGTCAGGATTTATCCCGACCTCCTATCGAGAGGCCTTAGAGCGAGCGCTCATGATTGAGATGACTCAGCACAGGTTGTTTGGGGGTACGAAGAAAGGGAAGCAGACTGTATCGGACTCAGCTCAGACTCAGCAGCCGCAGACTACTGGACAAAAGCGCGGCAGCCAGGGTCAGTTCGCTCAGGGCACTCTGAGGCATCACCAGGCCCCAGAAGTCAGGTCGTACTTCGGCAGGATCCTCTCGATCTTCTCAGCAGAGTCAGGAGCAGTTTACTGCTAGGTCTCACTGTGCACAGTGTGGTTCCCGACAGCATAGTAGGGAGGATTGTCCGCTGGAGCAGCCGATTTGTTACTATTGTAAGTTACCAGGGCATATGAAGCGAGATTGTGCGATGAAAGCACAGCATGAGGGTACGAGAGTTACTGGACAGAGCGGGCATATGAGTCAGTCAGGATTTCATAGGGGAGGGTATAGGACACAGTCTTCTTTCCGTCAGCCGCAGTCCGCCCCTCCAGCACCTGCCTATTGTATGCCAGGATACGAGGCTTGCTACACCTCAGCTGTATCGCCGAGTTCAGCATTAGGATCTCAGCAGCAGTGTATTCCTCCGCATCAGGATTATCCACCGTATCAGCCGCAGTCTCAGCCACACTATCAGCCACTGCCGCTGCCGCAGCAGTACCTGGCGGTGCCACAGCCACAGTATCAGCCACCGCCACAGCCGCAGCAGTACCTGGCGGTGCCACAGCCACAGCAGTACCCGGCAGTACCACCCCCACCGCCGGAGACGGGACGAGCGTATGCGACCACCAGAGAGGAGGCACCGCAGACCCAGGGAGCGACTTTTCGCGGTATGATGTTCGTTTATTTACTTGTCAATTAAAATAGAGATAATTGGAATCAGTACCTTTTTATGCTTAGTACAGATACTTATAGAGGGGATCTAGGGTGGCCCTACGGTTTGGAGAGATGTTGGTTATTAATCAATGGTCAGGGGAGACCACTGGTTTCAGTAGGACGTTATCCTACCCGGAAACTTATGGTTAGTTTCCGTATAGTGGTTACACGATATAGGGGTTAGTAAGTATGGTTAAATTTCGTTCAGCATATTACTAGCTATATGTTGTTAGTACCTGCTGTGGGTGTTAAACGAAATTTGGGGACCAAATTTTTATTAGTGGGGGAGGATGTTGAATCCGACACGTTTGTTCTACTCCGGAAATTTTTCGGAAGGTTCCTAGAATTTTTCCGGGCTCTGGGACTAATTTAAGGTGTAATGGATAAGGAATTAAGACCCTAGGGGTGGTTTTGTGAATAGGCAGAACTTGTTTGGGCTAAACTGCAAAAGGCCAACTTAAAAGGTCGGTTAAGGGCTCGGTTCAGCCACAGCCTCTTCTTCTCTCAGCCGATCCGTGCCTGTCTCCCTGCCCTAGCCGACGCCAACTTCCTTCTCCCGTTCGCGTGCCCTAGCGCAGCGCCTAGCCACGGTCGACGCCGACCCGATTTCCTCCTCTCCTCTTCGAGTGACTAGCGCAAGAGAAGCTCATCCTCCGATCTCTTCCCGTGGTCGCAGCCAAGAGGCGACTTCTTCGTCGTTCGTTTGCAAGCCCTAATCGCAGTCGAACTCATTCAGCGACCACTGCTTTCCTCTGAGCCACTTGACGTCGGAGACAACTAGGGCTAGCAAACTAGGTATGGTTCCTATCTATTGGATATCTGGTATGGGTGGATGGACTCAAGGTTTCGGATACTAGCTGATTCGGTGTAATGGCAGGTTTGGTCAAGGAATTTGGAATTTGGACTCCATTCCTGCTTCTGCTTCAAATCCACCGGGAGGTTTTTGCTTAGAGCTGGGAGTTGGATTCAGTCGGTGGGTTGGAGCTCAACCGTGAGATTGTCAGGGGTAGCTCAGGTAACAATGATCTGTATTCCCTGCCGATTGGAGGTTTTGCCATTTAAAACTCTTCCAAATCAGGGTCGTTCTGCTTATGGTGTATCCTTGATAGATTACTGATCATTTCGGTAGTTGGGGGATGAGGTTGTGTCATGCTGTTACTTAGGTTACTTAATTCCTGCTTAGAATGTGTCGTCTAATACCTTGCTATGGCTTTGTTGGAATGTTGGACACAGATTCGTGAGGAAGCAGAACCCTGTTGATCCCTGCCCAGTTTCATCACTGTGGGTGTTCTGAAGTTCTGCAGTTGGGAGCTGGGGTAAGAGGTAATTGGATTGGATTAATTGAATTAAGTGGGGTTAGGTTGTTAATTCTGCTGCTGTTAATCATGGGGTTATATTGAGTTTGATTAAGAATAGATTAGCTTGGATGATCTGCGTTGAATTTGAAATAGACCTAAATCTTAATTACGTGGGGTAATTAGGAAAACCTTTCATTTAATTATGAGAGATTGAATGGAAAAGGACGGATTAGGTTAACCCTAAAATGGATTAGGGATTAATTAGCTAGTTGTTATTTGTGTAATAGCTAATTAATTACATCCTTGATACAGGAGCTTGATCTGATTAATTGCTACTTATTTCGACGGGTGGTTCTGTCTCGTTGATACGGACTTCACCTATTTGGAGGCGGGTACCCTTTGACTTATCTATCTTGATATTGTCATTTTGTTATGCATAGAATGTTATAGATAGCAGTAAGATTTTACGCTATCCCTGGTTATTATGTCTGTTCTGGATATTGTTGTTTATCCCTGTTTATTATGCCAGTTCTGGATACTTGTTGTTTATCCCTGAGTTATCATGTTGTTGGTTCCCTTCGGTCTCAGGTATTGTCATATCTGTATGTATGCTTAGATATCGGGATGTACCTCTTGCACTTGACCTTGAGAGATCTGTAGTTTCAGGCCAGTATACCTTGTAGGTTACTTGTATTTCCTGTTGTAGGATTTCAGACTGAGACCTAGTATACTGAGGACTTGGGAGGGGGTATGTGTATCTATCATACACCATCCTTGCACTGTTGCATGCCGGCGATCAGCGACTCCCTTGTGGTTGAGCCTAATCGTCTTCCGGTACATGACTTGCACACACGGCCACTCATGGGTTAGTGGATACCGTAGATGTGTGCATTTGCCCTGTATTGCTCCGTTCGGCCACTGTTTGGAGGGTGAGCGCGGGCGTGGTAGCAGCCAGGGATCCCTTCTCGTACTGAGCCACGAGGAGATGAGAGCGGAGCTCCCCCATTGCTTGGGGTAGAGGGGTGGTCCCTCGCCAGCATCCTGTCCACTCGGTCACTCAGGAGCAGTGATGGCAGGGTGTACAGTTGTCAGAGCCCTACCCGTTCAGACGTCCCTATGACAGGTGTACGATGATTCTGTCTGGTGTCAGGGGTGACCATGTCATTGCACCATGTGCATATTTTGCATCGTGCATTGTTTGCTGCACTTATTTGCTGCACTTGTTTGACATCGCATATACTGGAGACTTGTTATCTGTGTTTATATGCCTATTGGTTTTCCTTTGGTATTTCTTACCCTCTTTCCAGGTTAGATGGATTCAGGTATGTATCTACCTCAGTATGTTCAGTACTAGTCTTTCCCTACTGTTGATATGAGTCTGTATTAGCTGAACTCTTAGTGTTGGTATAACTTTCTATGCATATCTGTTGGGTATTCGCTGAGCTATGGACTCACCCCGTTGCCATATATGTTTATTTTAGGTTGATGTCTGCGAGGAGATCCCGAGCCGCCAGTCCCCAGTTCCAGAGGAGCTCTTTTTGGTTTTTCGTTGTTTTGTTATGGACCCTGTAGTATTCCTATGCTTCAGTTGTGATGTTTTAATCTTGTATGCACGTTTTATTGGATGGTATTGTACTTTTGAGTCCTATGTTGGACTTCGTTCGATTTTGGTTTTGATCCTGCCCCCTGGCAGCTCAGGTGAGTTCATATTTGGTTTTTTGATAGTTATAATCATATAACTGTTGTTTTTGCATATATCTGAGGCCTGAGGCCCTTTAAACTGCGTGGTTGTGTTATATTATCTGTGTGTATGTGTAAATTGTCCGCCGGATAGGGGAGGTGCTGTCCGATTTTCTATTGGCACAGCGGCTCCTGGGTCTCGGGGCGTGACAGTCTAGGCAATGGAAGACTTAGTTGGAAACTAGGAAATGGAAGTTATAACGGGGCTAGGTAAGGGAGTATCTAAGTGGGTCAAAGGTTGACCGAATACTTGGTGATCGAAAGTCCAATGGAAAGTTGACATGAGATGGAAAGTCCAAGTAGGTCAAAGGTTGATCGGATATTTGGTGAAGAAGTCGCAACGAGTCACAAATGATCAGACGTTGGGCAAAGAAACCCTAAACTCAAGTTCTAGAGTTAGGGTTGTGCAATCGATTAGGGTAATTGATTGGCCCAAAGCTATCGATTAGGGTAATCGATTGATCAGAGAGTTTTCATGAGAGCAAAAAAGGTGCTAGAATTGATTAGACAATTAATTAGGATATGTTCCTCTCATTAATAGAAAGCCTTGTAATCGAGTGGAGTAAATGATTAAGGATAAGCCAACTGATTGGCAATGTGTTTTCATGATCACAGAAAAGGTGCTCAATCGATTGGGCAATTGATTAGGCAACTTTTCTCTCATGAAAAAAGCTTTAAAATCAATTAACTTAATTGATTAGAAGCTACCAATCGATTGGTATTACACACTAATCAATTGGTAGGGCGAAAAAAGTCGTTCTGTAGATTTTAAATGGTTGAGCTGACTTGACGATCGATTGGGGTAAGGCCAATCGATTAGGAGGTGTTAAAAGAACCCTATAAAAGGGTTTTGTGAAGGTTTAAAGCATGCTCATTTTTATGCTAGTTCTTGGGTGTTAAGAAAAAGTTTTGTTGTATTTTCCACACCAAGAGGCAATCCAAAGAAAGAAAGGAGCAAGCAAAAGAAGATTTATGTTGTAAAGTCATTTTCAAATTTCTTTGTAACCTAGTTTGCATTTATTATTTGTATTTCTTTTGCTCGAGAATGTACAAGGTTTCTCTATAAGTATCTCGGGTTGGTTTTGATATGGTCAATTGAGTCATGTTAGGTCCTATTATTTTTGATGCCTTGTGTCTAAGTGTACAGGAACTTAGAAGCATAAGAAGTCGTGTGGAAGATACAGCAAGCGAGAAGGATGACACAGAAAGTGAGTTGACGGGCTCGGTGTATCCAAGGGACGAGATGCTGTGGAAGAGTTTATCAGTGGACTAGAAGGACAAACATGATGCCTAAGGGATGAGAAGTCTAAGAGGAAGACTGTTTAAGGAGATGGTTGGAGTTAGGTTTAGGTGAGCTCAACTTCGGATGACTGAAGCATCACCTAAGCACTAATCGACTAAATAGTCAACTCGAAGTTGACCATTCTAGGCACTTGGACATGGTCTAGGCGCCCGTGTTCTAGGCACTTGGACCTGGTCTAGGTGCTCGGATTCTAGGCACATGGACCCCATTCTAAGCGCTCGGAATGAGCTACCACATTATTAGGAGTTATTATCGAAGAGATCAAGTTTCGGGCCACATCAGCATAGTCCAGACACCTAGACTATCTTCCAAGTGCCTGGATTGCCTTCCAAGCACTTGGAATGGTCCAAATGTTAGATGTGTATACTAAAAGACTTGTCTTTTTATATATATAATCATCTATATTTTGAAAGAGATTCACAACAACACAGATGCGTATTTATATTAGTATATGTATAAAAGTCTGATACTTTACATTTAGATAACACAGTGTGTGGTGACACACAGAAGATCATGTTATCAATCCCTTGCATAGTATAAGTAGAGGCTCACAATCGAGATGGAGTTGGACAAACCATCGGGATGGTTGTAGTGTAATTAGGTGTGGTTTGTCTTGACCATAGAATTACACTAGTGTACTTTGTGTGCATTGAGTAGGACCAAAACTAGAGGTCATCCAATTTGTACTGACTTAATAATTGGATTGGACCTCGAATTATTATGGAGTACAATCCCTAAATCTCGATATAATAATGGGCATGTATAGTTAATATTTTATTTCTTTGATTTACCAATGGGCGAGATTTATTCTGCTAAATTGATAGGCCCGGTAAGTTGGGAAATAATATTAATTATATGGTATGCCATTGATTATTGACAGAATCCGTGTCCTGGTGAGTCAGGATGATGATACCCCCTTGATGAGCTCATAAGGTTCATCATGTTAAACCCTATAGGTGGATTTGATCCAACATGATAATAAGGTTGAGTGGTACTAGTCAAGGAGATAGACGTTGATTAATTAAAATTATCAATAATTTAAATTAATCAATGGACATTCGATATCTTAAACATGGGGGGATGGATATACTCATAATAGGTGGAGCCTATATGAAAATATGAGGTTGGTGAGGAAGTTCAATTGAGATCCTTTAGGGGAATGGATCTTCATTAATGGATTGGTTTTTAGATCCATTAGTGGGCCAAGACCCAACTCCTCTTCTTGGTCCCTACCTTAGCCCTATATATACCCCATGGGATCAAGAAACCAAGGATTAATCAATTGATCATCCACCCAAGGCTTTTCCCTTCTCCCTCTCTCTCCCTTCTCTCTCCTAGGGCGCTCGACAAAGGAAGGAAGGAGAATTCCTTCTTCTTCCTTCATCCTCTCTTCTCCTTCACTCTTCCTCTCGGTGGCCGACTTTCACTGGACAAAAGGGGAGTCCTCCTCTCCGTTTGTGGTGTGCGGCGAGAAGGAGAGTGGCCAGAGCAAGGGGCGGCAGCGGTGCAAGTGGGGAGGTGGTGGCGATACAAGAGAGGAGAGGAGAGTTGTTTGGCAGGCTGTTTGGGTAAGGGAGAGGATTGTTTCTCTCCTTCTTCTTCCTCTTCATCTTCCTACTTAGGTCTTCCTAGTGGCCGGCGAGGGTTGGGTGGCTCTCGGTCACCGACAGCGCAAGGAAAGGGAAAGAAGTGGCCTGCGGTGATAAACCCTTGGCTAGGGTTTTGCTTGGCATGAAGAGTTGATCTTTTGGTGCTCCTTGGTGATTCCGGTTCTCCGTAGCTCGTCTCCCACACGATATCCGGGAGGGAAGAGACATAAGGTAGAAGACTATGAGGTAAAGGAAGGTATAATTTTCTTCCTTGGCTCCTTGCTATTCTTATGATTTCATGTGGATGTTAATTAATTATTATTATTTTGATTATTTGTTAATCATGTTCAATAATTAATTAATTGGACCCCAATAATAAACACAAAAACCGGCGATTCACTCGTCATTTTTTCCATGGTCGAACGGTTAGGCAAATTACAAGGCTCGATCTTTGAGATTGGCCAAGTTGTAATTTGAACCGATCGATACGATGACGAGATGGTCGTTTGGGAGATGGGTCTCCATTCGGATTAATTTTTAATCCGTAGACATGGAGAGGTCTCTCAAGGATGACCAAGTATTCGCTTAGGAAACCCGCCAAGCCATACCCATCAATTGGTATCAAAGCTGAGATTTCTGGTTTTGTGTGTTTAGGATTCGGTTAATTTTTACACATTATCATGTATGTTATTTTTGCTGGATGATATGTGAATGTGTGTAAGTTAACTTTTTGTTGCAGGCACTAGATTCCAACTTATCATGGCTTAAATAATTGTGTTATGTGATTGATTGTATATTATTGTAATTAATTTAATCCTCAGGGTTGACGAGGCTAGATAGGTATTTAATTTTTGTAATTAAATACGACACGTGTTTAGCCGAGCTTTTTGTTTACGTTCGATCTAGTTTTTATGTACACTCCTTCGTAAAGTATAGGATCGATGGATGTAAATAATTAGCTAGTCATCTCGGCTCGGAGATCCCTTCATGGAAGGCTTGCGCATGGTGTAGGGAGGAGCGGGCGAGGTGATGACATGATTGGAGGCACATTGGAGACCAAGGCCATGATAGTTGGAAAATCTAGGATTTTTCATGTTCATTATGTTGGTTTATGTGCTTGTTGTGTCTGTGCATGTAAAATTCCTCAAATTAAATAATTAAGTGGGAGAGGGACCCTAAGGGTTCCGTGGCCTCCATTACAATCTGATAAGTGATGCGAACAAGTCTGCGCGTTGACTCTGAGTGCCTTCCTCCCCATCGGATGGGCTTGTTTTGCGGATCACTAGGTCAGAAAAGATTATAGAAAATTATTGAAGAGCGTGTGTGTAACGCCCACTTTTTTTTTTCTTTTTTATTTCTTTCCATAAGGCGGCGTTACGTTAACATACTTAGGGCATGTAGACATCATAAGGCAGCGAAATAACTTTACTCTACTCATACATGCCCTACTACCATTCTTAACATAATGACAGGGGAACTTGGCATATTGACTTCATACTTAAACATCATATCATATCATACTTATCATCATATCATAAGATCCCATAAGTCATTATTCGAGCATATAAGTAACAAAAGTAAAGTTCTAGCATAAACGGGTAACATATGATTTCCTGGGCCAAGTCACTACCACACACATGCGTTCTTGCCCTCCTGCTGCTTTCTCATTGTCCCCTTGAATGATCTGCGGTATAAGGAAACAAGACTATAAGCACACAGGCTTAGTAAGACTCTTTCCTACTCACAAAATCCATTCATCATCTCATAATGAGCACATGAAACATTAACATACTTGGTGCTCTACTCAGAACATAACAACTTGAATCACGTATCATATACTTGACATGGCATGAACATAAACATAAGTGAACATTCCTAGCATGGCATGAAACATGACATAAACGTAAACATAGTAAAGCTTGGCATGATACATGGCATAAACGTAAACATAGTAAACATTCTAAGCATGACATGATACATGGCATGAACATAACATAACAACCTAAACATTCTTGACATGGCATAATACATGGTATAAACATAACATCCTAAACATTCTTGACATGGCATAATACATGGTATAAACATGTCTATATGGTGTAAACCAACTTGTATGGCATAAACATAGGCATACTTCCTATCATAGCATACGAGCATCTTCTTCACATAATCATGACATAGATCATTTACTGCTATGCATCTTTCTTAACATAAAGCGTAAGCATAAAACCTTATTATCATAGCATAATGCATAACATGAATGAATGCATGAGTAAAATGCATATACATAAGGATGCTTAACTTTTAAAAACATACTTTTAAATGTTTAAACATAACCATAACATCATTGGGGTCCCCGGCTTGTACCACATACATACATCATAAGCGCGCATCCGTAGCAAGTCCGAGATAGCGAGCCTCGACCTACTAGGGTAAGGACAGCATAGTCGGTAGTCCCCGAACCGAGGCGTTCTTAAGGAGCCCATCCCTGTTGCACAGCTCCGGTAGTGCCAGAACCGTGGACAGCATAGTCGGTAGTCCATAACCGGGGCGTTCTTAAGGTGCCCATCCCTTGGACCCATACTTCGGTCCGGTACAAGCCCATTCATAAAGTAAAATACTTTACATGTTTCATCATTCATAAGGCATTCATAGCATAATCATGTTACATAAAGCATGACTTAACACATGCTTGTCCTTTCATTGTTCATACTTATTGCATAGCATCATGATGCCTGGAAGGCATGAGCATTATCTTCATTCATAAACATGGTATGCATCTTCTTTCATAAACATGGCATGAGTCTTTATTCATTTAACATGACATGCATCATTATCCATACAATATGACATACATCATTATTCATACAACATGGCATACATCTTTCTACATAAATCATGGCATGCATACCTAAACATCATTCTTATTTCTAGTACTTGCATGATCATAACATAGAAGGTAAGCATTGCATCGAACATGACATATTTTTCATAGATATTTATCCTACTACATAGAGCTTGTATGATCACGATACATAAGGTAACATTGCATTTCTTGCCTAAGCATGATATCCATCTTAAACATACATAGGTAGGATTTCCATAACATTCTACCTACCATTCAAATACATGCCATAAAATATAAGACATTCATAATAAACCCTATTAAGCATGACATCCAATCATAAACATAAAACATAAAATATGGTGCTTAAATTTAGGGTTATAGGTAACATGATTCCTACCACATGCTTGAACCTATATATATATATATATATATACTTCATGGTAAGCATAAACCATCATTCTTCGAACCCTAACTCCACCCCAAACCCTAGATCCAAGGCTTGGCCGAAACTTATAAGGTGGAGTTCCATCAAATCCATAAACATGTAATATAGCATAAGGTAAAGGAACAACCATACATCATCTATGAGACCATAGGAAGCCATTGGGGCCCATGATTAGGGTTAACCCTAACCTTTAGCCCACCTTCCTAGGGCTGGCCGAAACCTAGAAGGCCATGGGGGCATGGAAAAATTCCATTATAATCCTCAATCAATCATTAAACACCAACCATATCTTACCATAGGGCCATTGGGGCCCTTACTTGAAATAAGTCCTAACTTTCTACCCTATTGGCAATCTTGGCCGAAACTCATAGGGTCTCTAGGCCATGTGAAAATTCACATAAATCACCCTCCATCTCCCTTATATCATGATAATACATAAAACACATACTTGAAGTTTAAGACCCAACCCTACCCATGGGTTCTTGAAGTTGGCCGAAACCCTAGGGGATCCTAGGGTACCCCAAAAATTCTCAAAAATTATATTTAATCTCTAAACATCATGAGAGCACATTAGACAACATTTTGAAGATTTTTAGCATCATCATGGACCCAAAAACCTAGTGGCCGAAACTCATAGGACTAGGGTCCTTGGTTTTTCTTTCTTTCAACATCAAATCTTAAAAACCAACCAATATATCATGCTAAAAATATAAGGAACTATTATACCACAGGTGAGGGAGTCTTACCTTGGTTGATCTTGATTTTTCACCTTGATTATAGAGAATCAAAAGAACTCCTTAGACCCTAAGTCACCTCTAGCCCTTGTAGTCTTGGGAAACCTCTAGATCTTGGAGATGAGACCTTCTTGTGGAACTTTTCCAAGGGAAAACCTCCCTTATGGTGTTTGGCTAGAATGAGGAAGGAGAAGGAGAGAAAATGCAATTGATGGAAGGAAGAAGGTAACTCCCAAACCCCCCTCTTTATAACCCATTAAGGAGGTAAAGGAAGAGTCTCTTCATGACCCTTCATCTTCTTCTAAGCCTTAACCAATATCCATTTCATTCCCTCATAGCATTCCCTTGCTAGGTGAGTTGGTTAGAGCATGCATGGTTGTACAAGAGGTCCAAGGTTCAATCCTTGGTCCATGCACCTTATTTTTATTTTATTTTTCCCTTTTATTTTCTATTATTTTCCCCCAAAATTCTAAAAATTCTCTAAAAATTCCCCCATAATTATGTTAATATTTCTCATTAAAACTCCTTTATATTTATATTAATTTCTACCTAAAATTCTCCAATAATTATGGTACTAAAAAGCCCATATAAGGCCCATTAGTACTTAGTTTTCTCAATTTAAATGAGAAAATATGGATTTCTAGGCCACATGTTGTATTAATATTTCTAGGTCCCTCGAAAAATTATCTAGACATGCTCAATATTTTAAGAAAATATTAAGAGAATTTTTCGGGTCGTTACAGTGTGTACTTCCCCATCGGACGACACATAATTGGAAATAATTTTCTTAGTGTCGTGTAATGGTGAACACTTAGATGCGAATAATAGTATCCTCTCCATCGGAGTCACTGCTATTATTTGCAGGGCCGAAGTGAACCAACTATTAATCTTATTTGTCAAAAAGTTAGGTTGACAATATAGTAAGATTAATAGGTGAAACCTCCTCTTACGAATATAGAAATTCGTATACGTCCACACCATTGTGACATGAGAATTTCTCGATGTTTAGAGGTGTTGGTTGATTTCAAAAATTTATTGTTTGAGGAATCAATTTATTTTAGAAATCTAAAGTTGTGATTCTCAGGTAGTTTCAAAATGACCTTTAACCCACTAGCAACCATACTTAAGGAAAATAAGCTTACTGGCCCCAACTATATAGACTGGAAAAGAAACCCATGCATTGTCCTTACTGCTGAAGAGTACAAATATGTGCTCTTCGAGGAGTGTCCTGAAAAGCCTGGTGATAATTAGCAATTTGATGGATAAATTGTGTGCCATTAGTGAGGGAATTCAGGGCTCTGGAGTGTATTTATCTATGAAATGATGCATAATTATTAATAGGATGCATTTTCATTGGTTGATTAATTTCCCTGCATTTCGACACTCATATTTCATTCTATTTAATTTTTTTGACAGCTTGAGCAGCATCGGATAAAAAGGGGCACATCCAGAGCTAAGATGGATCCATAAAGAATGACATCGAGCTCTAATTGCATTTTGTTGGTCCCATGATCGGTCTCCAATCCGATCAGGGAAAGTCTGATTGGTCCCGTGACCGATCAGAAGAGGTTGACACAGAAGAACTCCAGATTTCAGCTACTGATCAGATCCTGATCAGTTCTCAGACCGATCAGGGAGGTGCCTGATCAGTCCCCTAACCGATCAGGGAGCACTCAGTCCGATCAGGGAGCTTCCAGACCGATCAGTAGATGTCCAGATGTGATCGGATGTGCTTGTCATCACAACCCTCCACTTGTATTAAGCACTACAATTGATGGAGATTCCTTGCAAGTGATCTCGGCCACTCATCAAAGGAAATCAAGGGTGGAAAGGAGAAGTAGAAAAGGGAGTTAGGGCAGCCAAAGAAGGGTATCTCGATCTGATCCAGAGAGGAACGCAGGGGAGAGGCGATGGAGGAAGGAAGCCACTGTTCGATCGGTTTCCTGGGGATTAACAGCTTGGATAGGCCTTCTTCTCCGACTCCACAACCCATTTCCTCTTCTACTCCGGCTGGGAAGCGATCGACTTCATCGGAGCAGAGCTCTCTTCCACCGGACACCCAATTTCAGCTTTCTTTTTATTGCTTCATCTTGTTTACTTGAAGTAGAACGAAGTTTGCAATTCTGTTTCAGTTGTTCTCGAATTTCTCCATATTTTCCATTTTAGAATAGAAATCTCTAGCTTAGTTTCGAATTTCCAGCTTAGCTTATTGTTTTTACAGCTTATCTCTTGTAGAAAATTGTCCATGTTTTCAATCTTTTACTATTCGAATGCAAGGTGCTTGTTGAATGGCTTAAATTGAACCTATGCTTGATGATGAAATGGATTGCCGTTTAGCTAGGATCTTTAGATAAACCCCTGCTGAAATTTCCTAGTTTTAAATGTTCTTTTGCTGTCAAAACAATTAGTTAGCTTGATACCTCAAATCTGAGTAGTGAAGACTATTAGGTAGAAGTTTGTAGCTAAGTTTAATTGTTTTTTTATCTGCAACCCCTAGAAAACATGTTTTGTTTAGCTCGTTTTTATTTTTTTGGCAATTTACTATTTTTCATAGATCGAAGAAGTGCATGCATCATATTGGGTCCTTGAGAGACGATTCGGTTCAACTATTACTACATAATTACTTGAAACGAGGAAATTAATTGAAACCGTAACGCGACAAACGCGGTTATCAATTTTGCCGCTGTTGTCGGGGACTCTTTTATGATGTTTGTTTATTTTTAGATCTTGCAATAGTTCTGAATTTTCTGGTTAATTC
Source organism: Boesenbergia rotunda (assembly GCA_024364735.1). Taxonomy (NCBI): domain Eukaryota; kingdom Viridiplantae; phylum Streptophyta; class Magnoliopsida; order Zingiberales; family Zingiberaceae; genus Boesenbergia; species Boesenbergia rotunda. Next base: position 479,378 of record JAGFNQ010002563.1, on the reverse strand, counting down.
TTGCATTTCACTAATTTTCTCCATTTGGTGTGCAGTGCATGACCAGGTCTTCCTACTCCAGCTTAGCTGATTTTGATCCTTAGATAGAAAGGACCTTCCACGCATAGAGGAGAGCTCAGCTAGAGATTTCTAGACTGTCTACCAGTAGTGACCCTTTGTCAGAATTCTAGATGGCGAACAATAGAACCATGAGGGAGCTTACAGCAGCAGAGCTGGCTTTTCAGTGTATCCAGTACCCTGAGTTAGAGATTGATTTCGAGCTACATTCCGGACTCATTCATCTACTCCCAAAGTTTCATGGATTAGCTGGTGAGGACCCCACTAGACATCTCTAGGAGTTTCACACCGTATGCTCCACTATGAAGCCACATGGTATTGGTGAAGAAGACATCAACCTGAGAGTTTTCCCATTTTCACTTGTGGATGGAGCAAAGGACTGGTGGTACACCTTACCATATGCTTTAGTTATTTCTTGGGCCGAAATGAAGAAAGCTTTCTTGGAGAAATTCTTCCCAGCTTCAAGGACTACTGCTATTAGGAAGAGTATCTGTGGGATCCAGCAGATTTCTGGAGAGACACTGTATGAGTATTGGGAGCGCTTCAAGAAACTTTGTTCTAGCTGTCCCCACCATCAAATCAGTGAGCAGTTACTCATTCAATACTTCTATGAGGGACTTCTTCCCATGGACAGGAGTATGGTGGACGTTGCTAGCGGAGGGGCATTAGTGAACAAGACACCTGAGGAAACTAGAGAGTTGATTTCTATTATGGCAGCAAATTCTCAACAGTTTGGGAGCCGCCCGTTGGTGCCTAAAGGAGTACATGAGATCACAGGACAGAATATAGAAGCTCAAGAGGTGAAGGTTAATCTTCAGGATTTGACTTCTCTCCTTAGGCAGATGACTCTCTTTCAGACTGCTCAGCAGCCCTCAGCTAAAGTAGCCCAAGCAATGAGGATTTGTGGACTTTGTGTTGGGGTTGCAAGGTTGCAAACATAGTCCCACATCGAAACACATGGGAAAGATCATAGGCTTATAAGGAATAATGATATCTCCATTGGCTTGAGGCCTTTTGGGAGAGCCCAAGAGCAAAACCATGAGGGCTTAGGCCCAAAGTGGACAATATCATATCATTGTGGAGATATCTAAATTTCTTTTGGTCCTAACACTTTGCAGTAGCACCTCTCATCCTACAGATTTATGCCCCCAGGTGCAGGTTGATGATGGATCTTACCTTGCAAGTCAAGTGGCGGCAGCAAATATTTGTCAGTCCAAGTCTCAACCTTTCCAATCTCAACCTTAGTCTTATGATCCCATGTCTAGCACTTACAATCCAGGTTGGAGAGATCATCCCAATCTGAGGTATGGAAACACATCACAACAGCAGCAGTCTTATCAGCCGCCACTCCCTGTTGCGCCACCTGCATTTCAGAGACCACCAGGATTTTATGGTAGTTGATGGACCCAATTTAGCTAATTAAAATTGTCACGAATGTGGATCCATCAGAATTTAGAATTTGTAAATGTGCTGGAAACCCTTTTACAATAAAAAATATGAAAATGTAATATAGGGGCCACATGTCGTATTTTTCTCGAGGACTAGTTCAAGTTGTTCAATTCGTGCTCGAGTTTATGCGTCGTTAATATTTTTGGGTTTCAAATAAAATCTGGAGTTTGGTTTCGAATAGACAAGAAAATGCAATAGAAAGAAATGAAAACTTGATACTCAATGTGAAACAACCTAAGAAATGAACTAATCACATCACTTGGAGAACAAGACTATTAATGAAATGAAATGCATGAATCAAGAACTGAAATTCGGAATTGAATGCAGCAGTAATAGAAATGAGATTACAGAATTGAAGTTGCATGAATTAAAACACTAAGCTTGATTCTAAGTAAAGGAACACCTTGTGCCGGAAACTAAATCTATATGTAGTATTGAATTGCAACTTAGTACAAATAGAACAGCACTACTCTACTGTAAAACTAATGATGTAACAATCTAATTGAAACAAACAGGTTGAATACAAAATTCTGAATCAAACTATTGCAGGAAATGAAATGCTAAGCTTAATAACTAGAAATGCATGCATGCTTGTATCAAACTGAATGCTGGAAATTAACAGGGACAAACTTAACTCGAATCACTAATTTGAAGCCAACAAATTAAAGGAAAATTCAGCAACAATTTACTACAAAACAATGACAGTAAGCAACAACTTAAACCCAAACTGATCAAACTCACAAGTTTATTGCAGAAATTGAATGGATGAAAACAGATTTTTGAAGCAGACAATGCAGCAACAAAAGTTTGTTGCAAAGTTCAAAAGTAGCTGATGTGAATCAATTGGGTGTGAATCAAACAAGTCAAGTACAAAATTTAGCAGAAAGTAGATGCAGAATTTAACTCTAATGAAACAAAATTCAGAAACAAGGCATGATGTGCAGAAATGGAAAACAAATGGCAGAAATGGATTGATACACAAGGAATTCAAATTGATACGCAATAGGAAATCAAGACATTAAACTGAAACTAAGACAATATTCACTAAGCAAACTCACGAGCTATTTTACTTGCAGAAATAAACCTAATTAAGGTTTGATAAGCTCAGAAATTGGAGCTACAGCCGCTAAGACAGAACTAAAAACTGAAATGCAGAAATTAAACCTGAAACAACTAGGCACGCAAGCAATGATTTATGAAGCAAGTTGAAATTTAATCTAATTGCTCACTAACAGGCTTCCATATGATCCTATTGCAGAATTGAAACTAGTTGAAGCAAGACAAATCCGAAAACTGAACTTAATAAGCTGGAACTTGCAAAAACAGAGTGATAAACTGAAACTCAGATACACAACTCTGATACGCAAGCAAATCAACAGGAAATTAATTGAATTCAAATCCAAATGTTCACTGATCGAATTCACTAGCTAATTACTGGCAAAATTAAAGCCTAATTGAAAACATACCAATTCAGAAAAGGAAATTATAGCTACTGATACGAGACAGAAGCAGAAATAACAGCAGTGATTGAAATTACAACTAAACAAAAGAAATGCGCTTAGACTAAGCCTCAATCCCTCATCTCAGCTCACGAATCCTTGCTGTCACTCAAGGATTAGCCTCGAATTGAGAATGAAATGATCCATACAAGAAAACGATTCATTTGATACAAATTACAGAAACGAAATGGCACAAATGAAATTGCAGCTAAGAAACGAAATTAAGCTAAGAAATCAACTCGAATCCTTGCTGTCACTCAAGGATGAGCTCGAGTTGAAGTGATCACGCCTCCAGATGAAGAACTCGCAAAGAACGCTGAAGAAATGAAGAAAAACCGAGCTGCGGCGAAGACGCGACATTTCAGATCTGAAGAGGGAATTTCAATTTAAACTTAAACCATTTAATTTGGACGGCTGAGATTAATCCCGCTTCATCCAACAGTGGATCCTTGTCCGATTTGATTCAAAATTTTCAGATCTTGATCAGAGGTCAAGATCATCCTCGTGGTAGCTCGGATCTGCCAGATCTGTAGCGGATGGTTCAGATCACCTTGATCTTTGAATGAATGGTCTATATCCTCTGATCGTGATCCAACGGCTAGATGATCTCCGATTGGGCTGAAACTCTCAGATCTTTATCTGATCGCTTGATTATCCTTAACCCCAGCTCGGATTGATCAAAAGTTCTCAATGGTCTAGATCTAACCGTTCTGCATCGGACGGTCCAAATGAATCGGAACTTGATTACTTGATCCAGTCCACTTTGACTCAACCTTGACCCAACATTACCTAGGTCCATGATCCTTCCAAGCCTACAAAAGTAGATCAAAAATTTAGTGACAAAACAACCAAATATAACAAGATTTACAATTAGGTCCAAAAAGGGTATAAATCCTAAAACCTAGGGTGAATCCACAATTACACAAGTAAAATATGGGTCAAACATAGATTTAAGCATATAATATGATCAACAAAATGACACTTATCAACTCCCCCACACTTAAGCTTGAGCGTCTCGTGAAAAGTACTAACTATGTATCCCCAAGTTTATTTCCAAACATAAGTAGAAGCAATTGAAAAGAAATTACCTAGGGTTGTCAATTCTCAAAAATCTAAGCTCTATAGACTAATATCTTGTCCTTAAATCAACAACTTAACAATTTCAACCTTCATGATTCATTGAGATGAATTTCACTCTCTAAACCTCTCAAGGAAAACTTTTGGTGGCTCTCTTCCTAAATTCCAAGTACATGATGAAAATGGAGCTCACTCATACACACATGCTTCTTGCACTACCATAAGCTTGCTTATTATCTACTCTCTACCATTATTCAAGATTAGAATCAATCATCCATAAAAGCTTATTCAAAAATGAAAGACATAAGAAATGGTAGAAATAAGATAAAAGCCAAGTAAATAGCAATTTTGAATGAGTGGACGACTTGGATGTTCAAGGATATTCTTGATGCATTCTTGCCCTCCTTTCAGTCCATATAATGAAATCCAAAGTGGGATGGAATGAGTCTTTGCAATTGCCCTTCAAAAATCTTATAAAAAAAACCTCATCAACTCCTTTGTGCCAACTTTCCCTTTGTGTGCCAATCTTGTTTTCTCTTTTCCTTTTCTGATTTTTTTCCTTTCCCTTTCTTTTCTCTAATGAAATCAGAATGTATTGGAACAGATCTTCAATTTGGATGAGAGTATCTTCACTAATTCTTGGTGCCGAAACTTCAATGTGCCAACTTGCTTCTTTGTTGTTTTTTTTTCAAACTGTTTCTTTCTTTTTTTTAACTGCTTATTTCCTGATTTTTCTGCAACCTTTCTTATTCCTTATGATGTGATCAGCTCCTCCAAATCCTGATCCAATCAGTGCAATCCAATGCACCATACTTCATTTTTTTCACTTCACTGTTTTTTCCTTCTAATTTTGCACTGCACTTGTTTATTTGGACAACTCCACACTTAACTTGTAACCCTTGCAATTCATGATATTTCGCAGCAATGAACCTCAATTAACAATGGAAAGTTCACTTGAGAATTTAAGCTCAACAAATTCAATTCCATCCATGGCACACTCACTTTCAGTTGTTCAAACTGTTTTGTTTTTTTTTTTTTCTTCTTCAAATTCAGCAACCCTGCACTGATTCAAATATACAACTGCAATTTAGCTCCTAGAAAAGTAGTCGAACAATTTCATAGATTTTTCCATTTTGCCAAAATTCCTGATTTTCCTTTACACAGATTTTTTCTTTCTTCACTTGTTTTCACTTGGTTCAAATTCTGCACACAATTTCTCTTCTTCAACTTTACAACTTCAATCCAGATTAAGCAAAAGTTACTGATTCATCTTCCATAATTCCTACTTGATCCAAACCCTTTGTGCTACAAACTCCATTGCTTTCAAACTCTTTCTTTTTTTTCCTTTTTTTCGTTTTTTTTTCTTTTTTTTCGTGTGCCATTTCTTCTAATTGAGATTTCTTAGATCCTAATTCATCCTTCACAACTGATCCCCATTTATCTTGATACCAAGTTCCACTCAATTGGGTATCTTTTGGCTTCAACTCAAAATGAAATGCATTTTTTTTTCAAATGTTTCCATCACACTAGCCACTCCCCCACACTTAATCTTTTGTCCGTCTCGGGCAAAATAACATCAAAGAACATCCCCAAACAAACAATCCCTGTAAAGTATGGTTAAGAGTAGAAGATAAGGAAAGAAAATAGAAAGAACATGATTAGAATCAAGAATTGATATGGAAAGGTAAACAAATTATTAGCTCTATAGATGTGATCCAATCATTGAAATATGACTTTGAAAGAACCTAAGCAAGTTCTAGAGTACAATCACATGTATGTGTCACAAAAATAAGGCTAAACCTCACTAGGTAAAATAATTCATCTCAAGTCCTCAATCAAGAATCCATGGCCAAGTAGTACTCAAGCATCCAAGATTTCATCCATGAGCTCAAACCCTAAGTTTTAACAACCAAATTTAATTTGTTTCAAAAGACTCTAAAATGCTATGAAGATAACCTAAAGGGATACATTTATTCCTATTCATAAGGAAAATGCCAAAAACATAAATGGTATTTACAATGTCTATTATTTATTCTTTACTCTACTCATGCATTTATTAGCAAGAATTCATTTCAAAAGAAAATTCTACTTCTAGCAAGCATAAAGAGGAAAAGGCAATGAAAGAAAATGCAAGAAAAAGTAAACTCCCTTTTATTTCTGGCGGTCGGAGTCTATCAAGGAATAATCTCCATCTTGGTAGTGGAGGAGTAGGAGTAGCTGAAACAATTTCCTTTATTTGCTCAATTTTATTTTGCATCACTCCCCCACACTTATTCTTCCAGTAAACTGTCCAGGTGGCCGAAGGTGATTTAAGTACAATAGCCACTTCAGAGGTGGAGTGCTATAAGTCAAAGCAAGATCATCTCCTCCCTCTTTATTCTTTTGAAAAACTTTCCAGGTGGTTGAAGACTGTCTAGATGTAGAACCCACTCAAGAAATCTCTGGGACCCTGCAAAACCATGTAAAACCTTTCTCAAGCGTGCAGGGTAAGAAAAAATGCAATATCATCAATCTCTACATAAATGTATCTAAAAATGCATCGCATCCAATAAAATCAATTTTGGGTACCTCAGTAAATTTTTCACAAGCATATTCTACATGAGGTATATCAAGAAAAGTTCACAATCCATAAAATCAATCTCAGGTACCTCTAAAGTTTTTCACATTCAATTTCAGCATAAGAAATACAAGAGATTCTTCACAATAAACAACTTCAATTTCAGGCTCTAAAAATTTTTCAAAATCAATTTTAGCATAATCTGTCTCAAGAATATCATAACAATGCATAAAATCAAGCTGGGAGCCTCTAAAGAATTTTCACAATTATTTTTCACAAATGATTGATCAGGACATTTTTCATATGCAAATATAGACATCTCCCTGAAATTTCCTAGAGGAAAAGAAGAAATACTTACCTGATCATGATGAAAAATGTCTATTGGGTCTACAAGAAATACCTCCATCTCTGGCTCAAAATCTGGTGAATAATCAACTGAAAAAGGTGATCCTTGGGTACTTGCTCCAATCATGCAAGTCCCTACACTTTCTGGAAATGGTGGTGGTCCCTGGGGCTCTGTGCAATCCCCTACACCTGTAGAATAATCTTCTGTGCATGCCTCCTCAGTAATATCTGCAACAACCTCATTAAAAAGATTAGGGCTATCAAAAACAATATCATCACAAAATACAAAGCAAGAAAAATCAGGTAAATCCTCCTCTGAAACCAGCTCTCCTCTCACTATGTCAAATGTACCACCATCATCAATAATCTGTGCCTCAACAGTCTCATCTGCGGTGTCTATGCTCAGAATAGAGTGATTTCCCTTAGGGTCCTTCATGGCGTCGAAAATGCTAAACTGGACCACTGTGTCTCCCACCTCCATCGAAAGGGTGCCAGCATATACATCAATTTTAGTTCTTGCAGTCTTCAGAAAAGGCCTTCCAAGGATAAGTGGGGATCTACGTGCAAGATACTCTCCCTCCATGTCTAGGATGTAGAAGTCCGCAGGGAAAATCAACTCTTTCACTTTAACTAACACATCTTCAATAACTCCTGCCGGGCGAGTCTGACTCCGGTCTGCTAACTGAATCACAACTCCAGTGGCTGTAGAGGTCCAATGCCAAGCATCTGGAAGATGTCCTGGGCATGACATTAATAGAAGCTCCCAAATCAAGCATAGCATCATGTAGCGTGGTGCTTCCTATCTCACAAGACACAGTAACATGCCAGGGTCTTCCACTTCTGAGGTATGGCATGGATAAGTGATGAACATTCTTCCCCATGCTGACCATTTCATTTTCCTTAAGCTTCCTCTTGTTAATACAAAGATCTTTCAGAAATTTCGCATATTTAGGAACCTGTTTGATCATTGTCAGCAAAGGTACATTAATTTCAACTTTACTAAAAAGTTTTACCAGTTCATTATACTCTTTTGCTTTCTCCTCCCCCTCTTGTCTTCTGGTTGGAGTTCTCCCATTTGGAAAAGGCAAAGGAATAGGAACCTCCTCCTCATGAACCAAAATGGGTGGGGCTGATTTTTGAGTTGCTGCCCTGTTTTTTGGAGTTGCTGTAGAATCTGTCTCGCCACTGATTTGTGCTTCGTTTTCCACCAAAATTGGAGGATTGCTAGATGAAGAAGTTGGGCACGAGCTAGGGGTGGTATCCACTGAAATTGGAGTGGTTTCGGCACTGATTTGGGCTGGAAACGAAGATGCTGCCCTGTTTTCTGAAAATTCAGCTCTTGGGTCATTTTGAGTTGATGCAACCTTCCCACTCCTCAAATAAATTGCGCTAACATTTCCTTTAGGGTTGGTAACAGCTTGGGAAGGTAGTAGATTTGATCCTTGAGCTTTGCTTTGATTTATGTCATTAGCCATTTGCCCAATTTGCCTCTCAAGATATTGAGTGTGTTGTTGTTGTTGTTGGAGTTGTTGTTGTTGTTGTTGCACTTGTTGTATCAACTCCATCATTTGTTGTGGCTGCGCATTTCCTCCACTTGAGCTCCCATAGCCTCCTTGATTAGCATAGTTCCTTGATTGACCTTGAAATGATGAGGTAGTAGGTTGAAATTGTTGAACTTGCTGGGATCCTTGAAAATGTGGCTGTTGGGGCTGAAAACTTTGGTTCCAAGGCTGAAAACTTTGTTGCGGTTGTTGAACTTGTTGCTGTGGAGGTTGATATGGCTGTGAATAATTCAGATTCCCTTGAAAACCTTGTTGAAACCCTTGAAATGGCTGCTGAATTGGTTGATTTGGAGGCTGAAATTGCTGATTTTGTTGCTGTGATTGTATTAGTTGTTGCTGCCTTGCTGGAAAATTTGTTGTGGTTGCTGTGATTGTTGTTGTGGTGGGCCTTGTTGGCAAAAAGAATTCCCATAATTCAAGTTTGGATGATCCCTCCACCCGGGGTTGTAAGTAGGAGAGTATGGATTATTCCTAGCTCGAAATTGTCCCCTATCCAAAGCTGCTACTGACTCATCTTGTTGTAGGTTGGGGCATGAATCTGAAGTGTGTTCCTTGCTAGAACAAATACCACAAACACTCATCACCACTTGATTAGCTTGTGGAGAAACCGAAACTCTTGAATTCTGAATTGAACTATTAACAGTCAATTGCTTAAAATGATGTGATTCTGCAATGAATTCTTATCTCCTGATCATTAGAACCATTGAACTTCATTAACCCCTCTAGTAGATAATGCCTGCTTCCAAATTGCTGAGATTTTCTGCCATATTTGAAATTAGCTCCCTAGCTTGATATGGTGTTTTGTTGACTAAAGCCCCTCCAGCTGCTGCATCAATCAAATCCTATCCATCTGTAATAATCCCTCATAAAAGTACTGGATGAGGAGCTGCTCACTAATCTGATGCTGGGGCAACTGGAGCAAAGCTTGTTGAATCTCTCCCAGTAGTCATAGAGTGTCTCTCCCACTATCTGCTGAATGCCACAAATACTTTTTCTGATAATTGCTGTTCTGGAGGCTGGAAAATATTTTTCTAAGAAAGCCTTCTTCATGGAAATCCAGCTAGACACATGCCCAGTAGGTAAGTAGTAAAACCAGTCCTTAGCTGCTCCAGTCAAAGAAAAGGAAAAGCCCTCAGTTTGATGTCTTCCTCTGAAATACCCTGAGGCTTCATAGTGGAGCAAACAACATGAAACTCATGCAGGTGTCTGTTTGGATCCTCTCCAGATAAACCTTGAAACTTAGGCAAAAGATGATAAGTCCAGATCTGAGCTCAAAATCTCCACCCAGCTCTGGATAGGCAATGCTAGAGTACTGGAATGAAGCATCTGGTGCTGCTAGTTCTTTCATGGTCTTCTGGTGGTCTGCCATCTGATCAACTGAATAAGTGGAAATAGACTGAGTAGGAATAATACCAAAAGCCTCTGAAACACTGAGCTGGCTCCTCCTAGCTCTGAAAGTCCTCTCAATCTCAGGGTCAAAATCCTCTAAGATTACCACCTGTAGACCTGGTCATAAAAAAACAAGAACAAATCGCAGTACAAGTATATAGAAAGATGAAACAATAAAATCAAATCAGATGATATAGCAGTAAGTGCAAGAAAAATAGATCAAGAAGAATATGAAATAAATACACAAGCAAAAATCAAACAACTCAACTAGTATGTTCCCCGGCAACGGCGCCAAAAATTTGATGGACCCAATTTAGCTAATTAAATTTGTCACGAATGTGGATCCATCAGAATTTAGAATTTATAAAGTGCTGGAAACCCTTTTACAATCAAAAATATGAAAATGTAATATAGGGGCCACAGGTCGTATTTTTCTCGAGGACTAGTTCAAGTTGTTCAATTCGTGCTCGAGTTTATGTGTCGTTAATATTTTTTTGGGTTTCAAATAAAATCTGGAGTTTGGTTTCGAACAGACAAGAAAATGCAATAGAAAGAAATGAAAACTTGATACTCAATGTGAAACAACCTAAGAAATGAACTAATCACATCACTTGGAAGGCAAGGCTATTTAATGTAATGAAATGCATGAATCAAGAACTGAAATTCGGGATTGAATGCAGCAGTAATAGAAATGAGATTACAGAATTGAAGTTGCATGAATTAAAACACTAAGCTTGATTCTAAGTAAAGGAACACCTTGTGCCGGAAACTAAATCTATATGTAGTATTGAATTGCAACTTAGTACAAATAGACAGCACTACTCTACTGTAAAACTAATGATGTAACAATCTAATTGAAACAAACAGGTTGAATACAAAATTCTGAATCAAACTATTGCAGGAAATGAAATGCTAAGCTTAATAACTTGAAATGCATGCATGCTTGTATCAAACTGAATGCTGAAAATTAACAGGGACAAACTTAACTCGAATCACTAATTTGAAGCCAACAAATTAAAGGAAAACTCAGCAACAATTTACTACAAAACAATGACAGTAAGCAACAACTCAAACCCAAACTGATCAAACTCACAAGTTTATTGCAGAAATTAAATGGATGAAAACAGATTTTTGAAGCAGACAATGCAGCAACAAAAGTTTGTTGCAAAGTTCAAAAGTAGCTGATGTGAATCAATTGGGTGTGAATCAAACAAGTCAAGTACAAAATTCAGCAGAAAGTAGATGCAGAATTTAACTCTAATGAAACAAAATTCAGAAACAAGGCATGATGTGCAGAAATGGAAAACAAATGGCAGAAATGGATTGATACACAAGGAATTCAAATTGATACGCAATAGGAAATCAAGACATTAAACTGAAACTAAGACAATATTCACTAAGCAAACTCACGAGCTATTTTACTTGCAGAAATAAACCTAATTAAGGTTTGATAAGCTCAGAAATTGGAGCTACAGCAGCTAAGACAGAACTAAAAACTGAAATGCAGAAATTAAACCTGAAACAACCAGGCACGCAAGCAATGATTTATGAAGCAAGTTGAAATTTAATCTAATTGCTCACTAACAGGCTTCCATATGATCCTATTGCAGAATTGAAACTAGTTGAAGCAAGACAAATCCGAAAACTGAACTTAGTAAGCTGGAACTTGCAAAAACAGAGTGATAAACTGAAACTCAGATACACAACTCTGATACGCAAGCAAATCAACAGGAAATTAATTGAATTCAAATCGAAATGTTCACTGATCGAATTCACTAACTAATTACTGGAAAAATTAAAGCCTAATTGAAAACAGACCAATTCATAAAAGGAAATTACTGCTACTGATACGAGACAGAAGCAGAAATAACAGCAGTGATTGAAATTACAGCTAAACAAAAGAAATGCGCTTAGACTAAGCCTCAATCCCTCATCTCAGCTCACGAATCCTTGCTGTCACTCAAGGATTAGCCTCGAATTGAGAATGAAATGATCCATACACGAAAATGATTCATTTGATACAAATTACAGAAACGAAATGGCACAAATGAAATTGCAGCTATGAAACGAAATTAAGCTAAGAAATCAACTCGAATCCTTGCTGTCACTCAAGAATGAGCTCGAGTTGAAGTGATCACGCCTCCAGATGAAGAACTCGCGAAGAACGCTGAAGAAACGGAGAAAAACTGAGCTGCGGCGAAGACGCGACATCTCAGATCTGAAGAGGGAATTTCAATTTAAACTCAAACCATTTAATTTGGACGGCTGAGATTAATCCCGCTTCATCCAACGGTGGATCCTCGTCCGATTTGATTCAAAATTTCCAGATCTTGATCAGAGGTCAAGATCATCCTCGTGGTAGCTCGGATCTGCCAGATCTCTAGCGGATGGCTCAGATCAAGCTGATGTTTGAAATGAATGGTCTAGATCACTCTGATCGTGATCCAACGGCTAGATGATCTCCGATTGGGCTGAAACTCTCAGATCTTTATCTGATCGCTTGATTATCCTTAACCCCAGCTCGGATTGATCAAAAGTTATCAGATGGTCTAGATCTAACCGTTCTCTCATCGGACGGTCCAAATGAATCGGAACTTGATTACTTGATCCAGTCCACTTTGACTCAACATTGACCTAACATTACCTAGGTCCATGATCCTTCCAAGCCTACAAAAGTAGATCAAAAATTTAGTGACAAAACAACTCAAATATAACAAGATTTACAATTAGGTCCAAAAAGGGTATAAATCCTAAAACCTAGGGTGAATCCACAATTTCACAAGTAAAATATGAGTCAAACACAGATTTAAGCATATAAAATGATCAATAAAATGACACTTGTCAGGGCCACATGTCATATTTTTCCAAGGACTAGTTCAAGTTGTTCGATTCGTGCTCGAGTTTATGTGTCGTCAAGAGTTTTGGGTTTCAAATTAAATCTTGGGGTTTTGGTTTCAATTAGCAATGAAAATGCAATGGAAAGAAAGGAAATGTAACTAAATGAACTAAACAAGGGGAATTCAATTGCAACTAAATGCTAAACAAACAAAGCAACGCAGTAGCTGAATTTTCATTTGAACCTAATGTAAAAAAAATTTGCCTCCGGATCAATGTCTAAGCTGCATTTGATACAAAGTGCAAAAACTAGTGCTGAGATGCAGAAATAATGATCGAAATTCAGACACAAGCTAGAAGTAACAACAAGGATTCAGAATTCGAATGCAAAGTGCAGCTACAAAATGAGTGAAGATTCAAACACATTCAACTGAGTTCAAGTGTGCAGAACTAGAGTTCAGATAGGATTTAAAATGGCTAACGTTTACTTGGCACACACTACAACAACTTTGGACTGAAATCTTTCAACAATCAATCTGAAACTATCAAATGCAGAAATGAATTCAGAATTCAGAAACTGAATGCAGTGGTATAACAACAATTCGAAGGCAGGAATTCAACAACTTTAATGCAGAACAAAGAGATCAAATTGAAATCTGAGCAATGGTTCATTTAACAGGACCGTTTGATGAACTGAGATCGAGAAGAAACTAAGTGATAAGCAAGTAAAACAAAGCTGATGCAAAAGAAACAAAATTAATGTGCAGAAATGTGAAGGACTGAAACACAAGGAAGAAGCTGAAACTAAAAATCAGGGAACTGAATTGCAGGGAACAAAATTTAAATGCTTTGTTAACTAGACAAGCACCTATCTTGCTTGGATGCAGAATTAACTACTACTGAATGCAGAAACAATTTACAGAAATGAAGAGAAGCTTCTAAGGCAGTACACATGTGCAGGAATTCAGAAATTATGAGTAGAAATGAAAGGCAACATGGATTGAATACAAAATCAAACAAAACAACTAAACTCGAATACTACAATCCAAGGTTCAGATAAGCTTCACAAGGAATCGAAATCACTTGGAACAATTCAGGACTTATAATCAGAACTTACAGAATTGGAACTAACCTTTGCAGAAATGGAATTACATGCTTTGCAGGGATAAAACTAGCATGCATCAATCGAAGCTAAGCGCAAACATGGAATTCAAATGCTTTGTAAACGAAATAAGCTACAACTAAATCCAGAAGACAAAACCAAAGCCAACTTGATACAAAATTCAGAAGTGTTCTAGCAGAAGAAAACTGATACGCAGATTGATAAAAACTGATACACAGCAGTAACCCTGATACGCACAGCTAAAAGAAATTCAGAAATGGACTAAGCACGAAATAAACTAAAATTTAAGACGATTGTTCACTAGACAAGTTTCCTATTTAACTACTTGCAAAATAAAACGAATTAAAGCCGAAACAACTCAAGATAAAGAACTTAAGTAACTGATTTGAATACAAATACAGAAATGAAAAGCAGAATTGAAATTACAGCTACCAACAACAGAAATTTCATTAAAAAAAACTAATCTCGATCCTTCACTTGTATCAAGACCTCCTTGTTCGTCACGCAAGGGCAAGTCAAGAACCCCTTCAACTCGCAAATAAATGGAAATTGGCTCCAATTTCAGATCCACTCACAGAATTGCGCACAGCTGGGAAATCCATTCCGATCCCTTTGATCTCGCGATGAAAGAATGCTATGAAGATTAGGTGATGATCAGGACGCTCCAGAGACCCTCCAGGTAGCTCCGATTGAAGGAAACAACACAAATTCGCAATCAAATGGATTAGAAATCAGAAACTGATGAAACCCTCACTCAGCCCCTGATCTGATGCAAATCCGAGTTAGACATTCCATAGAAGCCTTCTCCAATGACCCAAATCTCGCTCCAAGGTAGTGATCGAGTTGGCCACGCCTTCAATGGAAGAAATCGCCGAAGAACTGAAGAAGAAATGAAGAAAGGAGCTGAAGAAATGCGAAGATGCGACCGATCTGAAAACAGGGGAAGTCTGTTTTTGTAGTTAAAACAGTGGACGACTCAGATTAAATCCGCTTCATCCAACGGTTGATCTTCGTCCGATTTGACTCAAATTTTCCAGATCTTAATCAGAGGTCAGGATCATCCTCAGGGTAGCTCGGATCTGCCAGATCTCCAACGGATGGTTCAGATCACCTTGATCTTTGAATGGATGGTCTAGATCACTCTGATCGTGATCCAACGGCCAGATGATTTCCGATTGGGCTAAAACCTTCAGATCATGATCTGATCGCTCGATTAGACTTAATCCCAGCTCGGATTGATCAGAAGTTCTCAGATGGTCTGGATCTAACCGTTCTTGCATCGGACGGTCCATATGAGTCGGCGCTTAACCATTTGATCTAGTCCACTTTTTGACTCAACTTTGACCCAACATGACCTAGGTCCATGATCCTTCAAAGCCTACAAAAGTAGATCAAAAATTTAGTGACAAAACAACTCAAATATATCCAAATTTGCAATTAAGTCCAAAAAGAGTGTAAATCCTAAAACCTAGGGTAAATTCACAATTACACAAGTAAAATATGGGTCAAACACGGATTTAAGCATATAAAATGATCAACAAAATATCACTTATCAACAATCAGCCCTTAAATGTTTGGAAGATCATGGTTTTGATGTGTGGGCAAACATGTTTAAGGTTAGAGTGTTATGTTGTATTTGATGTGTATAATTGAGTTTGCAGGACTTGGAGAATCACACATGGTGGACTTATCCGAGGGACGAGAGCCGAGGGAGGAGAGTTCCAAGGGCAAGCCGGGTAGTGGGCTTCGAGGGCATACTTGAAGGGTGGCATGGAGGTAAGCCAAGGGAAGGCTTGCGTGCGCATCCGAGGGACGATAGCCAGAGGAAGAGGACTTCAAAGGGGCGAGCCAAGGGAGCAAACCTGAAGGCACACGCGAAGGAGAAGGTCTGGAGTAGTTGGAACGGAGTTGTGAGGGAGGGCAGTCGACTGGTCTTGGGGCAGTCGACTGCCAAAACCCACAGAAAGTTTGCGGCCTCGGACCAGTCGACTGGCATTTGGGCAGTCGATTGGTATACCCCCGAAACTAGCTGTTGGCTAGCAATTAATGCTAGGCCAGTCGACTGCCCCAGGGGCAGTCGACTAGTACGGGCTGGACAGATTGCGAATCTGTCCTGTTCACCTATAAAAGGAGCACGTTTTGTACATGTACAGTTCCGTATAGTAACGAAGTGCTGCCCAACTGTAGAGTGATCTTTGCTTCCTCTATCGTATTTCTGCATCTGTAAAGAGGAAGATCTTGCTGTAAAGGTTTCTCCACCTCAAGGAGACTTTTTGATAGTGAAAAGTGGTGCTCGTGGCGTGGATCCTTGGACTAGTCACCCATCTGTGTGGATACCAAGTAACTGATAAGTGTTAGCATTGTTTCTAATTCTTTTACATATTATTTCCGCTGCGCTAACAATTCTGTAGAGTTCAAAGATACGAAAAAGTGCATTCACCCCCCCCCCTCTGCATGCCTTAATCGATCCTTCATAACCCTTCAAGTTAGGATTTTATCCACCTAGCCCTCCAAGCTAGGACTTTTCCACACCTAACCCTCCATGTTAGGATTTTATCCACCTAGCCCTCCAAGCTAGGACTTTTCCACACCTAACCCTCCAAGTTAGGATTTTATCAAACCTAGCCCCACTAGGTATTCCGAGTCCACGACCAGGACTTAATCATAATCATCTCATCAACCTAAACTAAAATCGGTGTCAACACCAAAATAACAATCAGGGTCAGACTGCATCAACAATCTCCCCTTTTTTGTTGTTTGACAACCCGATTTTAAGTTTAGGGATTTGAAATCAATAATTACAAATTCCACACTCATAGGGGAATCAAAATCCTCCCCCTACAATAGTTATCGTCCTAAACTTAACCAACCTCACTCTCCCCCTTTGTCAAACACCGAAAAGGGTCTAGAGGGGTTGTTAAGTTTAAACATACTCCCCCTCAACCCTAGGGGATTCCCAAAATAACAAAGGTATGATTGAATTTTGAAAGTATATGAAAACATATGACAAATATAAAGCATGACAAAACAATCATATGTATCATATGAACATGGAGTAAGAATAAGCATAGCAATGCATAGTATAGCAAGGCATACATGATGATAGCAGTCATAAATTCAGATGCATAATACAACATCAAAGTCAAGTACAACACCAAAACATGATGGACAGACTACAGACATATCGCCATCAAGTTAAAACAGTCTTCACAAAGCATGAAACCAAGATCAAATCAATCCTCAGCAGGGTCGTCATCAGATGTATCATCAATATGTACAATGCTCCCGGATGCAGTGCTACTGGAAGGCGCCGCTCCAGAGGATGAAGGCTGGTACGGATGACCAACTGCCCAACTGTCTCACTCCTCATGCCATGTCCTCTGCCGGGAGCAAATCCCAGAAACGTCTTACTCTAACGCTGTAGTATGCAGTCGAAAGACTGAAACTCAGATCGGACCTCCTGTCTCCAGAGCTCTGAGACATGCAGACCATGCTGGATCGTCTGCTCCAGCTCGGCAATCTGCCAGCGAAGGTCCGGATCTGACTCATAGTGGCCCTCTGCAGCAGCGGGCGGCTCCTGATGCATCTGATCATGGGCTGCTCTCGGTAATTCCCCTACACCTCTCCTATCCTTCCACCTCAGTCCCTGTGGTCCGACAACAATCCCAGACTGAGCCAATATGCGTCGGTCAAGTTGGCAGTCCTGCCGAACCATCATCATGATCCTGCCCTGTGATACGTCAATACCGACCGAATGGAGCCAAGCGATAATGATATGATCAAAAGGCATGTAAACCGTCTGACTGTAGAGCAGACTGTGGGTGATAATGAATAAGTAGATGGTGGTCACTATGTCAAAATCTAACTGCTGATGCATCCCGTAAAGCATCAATCAGTGGAATAAGTGAATTTCGTCTAAGTGCTTTGAAATAGTAGGTATCAGACAGTTAGTGATAATTTTAAACATGACATAATCAATGGGAGAAAGCTTGAGGGCAACAAATGTGGGAAAATCACTGGCAGCCTCACCAAGATCCCTTGACCTGGGATGACCGAAAAAGTGTTCATGGATAGAGTCAGGTGTGACTCTATCGAAGGGAACCGGTAGAGGATCTGGAAGATAAGGGTTGAGAGGAAAGTCATTATCAGATCGTCGACAATCAAGAAATGCAGTGAAGGCTACTCTGTTAAAATTGAGGTCGATACTGGCGACACGGGTCCTCCATGCCGAACCCTCTCCACTGACCATGTTGTTATAGAATTCGGAGACTAAATCAAAGTTGATTGGCCTTTCGAGAAAGAGAATGGACTGAAGTCCATAAAACTCAATGATTCGTCGTACCGACGGACAATGTTCGTAAATGAATGCTCTGTCTACAGTTCAACAGGGCATGAGTTTGAAAGTGTGATATTCAAAAGCTAGTGCGTAATGGATATTTTGAAATCTTGTATGAGGGGGTGGTTGAGGTCTTGAAGAAGATGAGGGAGCTCTGGATTGTGAGGTGCCCTCAACCGGCTCTTTGCCTTTAGGAGATTTCCTAAGGGTGGAATGAATGGATCAATTTAATCATAAGAATGATCACAAGAAAGTAAGGTCAAGATTAGGTTTAATCAGTAGGGTAGGATCATGGGAAGATCACGACACCACCCAAAGTAAACCACACAAGATTGATTATTCAATCAAGGACACAAAGAAAAGGTAGGTTTAATCAATAAATTGAGGGGTCATGGCAAAGAAGGTCACGGTAATGGCACACACATCACAAGATAAAATAAGATGGTTAGCTTCCAAAAATCGCGACGAATGAAGTAATCAAAGTACAAACACTTACTTAGGTGCCATGAGGTTGATTGATTTCGGAAAAGCACGTCTCAAGTCGACAGAAAAACCTCACAGAGAATGGAACGACGCAGAGGATGTGCTCAGGGAAAACCAGATCACAAGCTCATAGCCAGGAGTTGCTGAAGACACCAACAGCAGGAAGAAGAACTCACACGCACAGGGAGAAGAGGAACTCACATGCGAGAGAAGGAGGAAGAAGATGAGGGGTTTCGGTCGGCTAGGGCTTGAGAGTAGGAGAAAACGGGAGTTAAGAGGTTGGTGGTTCAGTCCACCAACCGCAATTTAGTGTGATTGAACGGATCACCGTTTGATCTGGGAGCGTCCAGACCGATCATACCCCAGCCTGATCGGACTGGATTAGTCCTGATCAGTCGGGCGACCGATCAGGCAGACTCCTGATCGATCGGCTGATCGATCAGGATGCGGACAGTAAGTTCGGGAGGTTTTCTATGAGCCTCCTGATCGGTCTGTGGACTGATCACCACAGGGGGCCAGATGGTCTGGGGACCGATCCAGGCCAACATAGACAGATTGCAGAGGGGTATCGCAATTTGGCTCGACCGGTCAGTTGGACCGATCAGACATCATCCTGATTGGTCCGGTGACCGATCAGGCTCCCTGAATTTTTCTGATACGATCTGAAATTTTAGTTTCAAACTCCCTATCGATTTCTGATAAGATCTGATGAAAATTATCGATCTTGGAAGTGATCCCTTGTCTATAATCGATCCTTTAACAAAGATCAATGGTCCTTATAAGTATAACAATCAATTTGCTCCACCCAAGTGGAGTCAAACTCAATCACAACCATGCAATCAATTTTCAACCAAGTTTGTATCAATATAAAGTCTCCAATCAAGTTTCCTTGATTGGAATGTCCAAGTATGATCATGGAGCCAAGTACACATATGTTATGCATTTGTTTTCCCCATACTTGATCACCGTAGTGATTATTATCTCGTCAACGTAATTTCTCAAGGGATGCATTGACATTTTGAGAAATTAAGTTGATCCTAGCATCTCACCCCATTTCTAGCAAACAAAAACGTTTTGTTGACCCTTATAGTTTATGTGAGATGCCCCCAAGTTACCCAATTGTTCCCAACAATTTGAATTGATCATGAAGGGTTTTAAATGCTCTTAATTCAATGAAGCACGACACATTCGCAACTCCCTTCTTAAGAAACTAAATTCATTCTCGGGGAGTGGTTTAGTGAAAATGTCCGCTAGGTTCAATTTGGACTCTACATGTTAGAGTACAATATCTCCTCTAGCAACATGATCCCTATGAAGTGGTGACACACTTCAATATGCTTGGTCTTAGAATGATGGATTGGATTCTTTGTTAAGTTGATTGTGCTTATGTTGTCACACAACACTTGCACACCCTTGTAAGTCAATCCATAGTCCTCTAGTGTATGAATCATCCACAACAATTGTGATACACTCTCTCCCATGACGATATATTCTACCTCGGTCATGGAGAGAGATCTCATCGTAATCAAGGCATTCAACTTGACTGTAGCCCTTGGCTACTAGGCGGGCCTTGTTCCTTATGATTTCTCCCTTATGGTTCAATTTATTTTTGAAGACCCATTTGGTTCCAATAATGGTGGTCTTCTTAGGTCTAGGGACTAAGTCCCAAACTTGACTTCTTTCGAATTGACCTAGTTCATCTTGTATGGCAATGATCCAATCGGGATCATTTAATGCCTCATCAATTTTTCAAGGTTCAATTTCGGAAATTAGGGCAACTTCATTAGCCTCATTCCTAAAGAATGATCTAGTCCTAACCCCATGATGGATGTCTCCAACAATTTGGTCTTGGGGATGACTAGAGGCTAACCTAGTTGTCCTTGGTGTTGGTGGTGTTTCTTGAATGGTGTCACTAGACATAAGCTTAGCCTCAGGATCCGGCTGATCTATAAGTTGTCTAGGCTCACCGTCATCAGACTCATCACCACCATTAGCAACATTTGGACATTCATCCAAACCCAGTTGCCTGAGTTCGAATTAAGCTCCTTCAACATCTTTTGATTGATCATTTACTTTGGGAATTTCTTCAAAGACAACATCAGAAGACTCTTCAACCAATCTAGATTTCTTGTTGTAGACTCTGTAAGCTTTGCTGAATAGGGAGTACCCAACCAGTATCCCTTCATCAGCTTTTGCTGTGAACATTCCAAGGTGGTCCTTGGTGTTTACAATGAACACCTTACAACCAAACACCCTAAGATGTTTAACCGTAGGTGGTTTTCCAAACCAAAGTTCATGAGGAGTCTTTCCTAGAAATCTATGAATGAGAACTCGATTTTGCACGTAGCAAGCTGTGTTCACAGCTTCGGCCCACAAGTACCCCGGTAATGAGTACTCATTGAGCATGCTTCGAGCAGCCTCTTGTAGGACTCGGTTCTTCCTCTCTACAACACCATTTTGTTGTGGTGTTCAAGGAGTGGAGAACTCATGCCTATACCCTCTATCTTGACAAAACTCTAAAAATCTCTGATTTTGGAATTCACCTCCATGATCACTCCTTATTGTTTTAATAGTTGATGATTTTTCATTTTCAACTCTTCTACAAAATGAAATAAACACATCTAAAGTTTGATCCTTATACTTTAGAAAATTGGTCCATGTATATCTAGTAAAATCATCAATGATAACAAAATAATATCTATTACCATTCAAGGATATGATTGTACTACAATTAAACAAGTCCATGTGAAGTAAATCCAATGCGGCAGAAGTACTTACAGTGCTTTTTCCTTTATGTGCAGATTTTGTTTGCTTACCCATTTGACATGCATCACAAAGTTTGTCCTTTTCATACTTGATGCTCGGTAAGCCACGTACTAATCCCTTATTGGCCAATTTTCGGATATTCTTCATGTTCACATGTGCTAGTCTCCGGTGCCAAAGGTTAGACTCATCTTCTCTTGACATGAAACACTTGACAAAAGCATTAGTAGCACTTTTAAATGAAACTTGATAAATATTATCTACTCTTGTGCCTACTAGTACCGTGTCAAATGTGTCATGTTGTCTAACTAGACATTGATTTGATTGGAAATCAATTGTGTAACCCGCATCACACAATTGACTGACACTTAGGAGATTAAATGTCATCCCCTTGACTAGAAGGATATTCTTGATCCTAAGACATTCGGATATTTGAATATCTCCTATTCCTATAACCTTAAGACTACCATTGTTACCAAAGGAAACATTACCTCTACTTTTTCTTTGAAATGCAGTGAAGAAGGTTCTATCACCGGTCATGTATTTGGAGCACCCACTATCAACGAACCAAGTTGATAGATGCTCCCCCTCAATCATAACCTACACAATTCGAAAAATAGAAGATTTAGGTACCCAAATCTTGGGACCTAAGGCACCTAGTAAGCAAGATTTAGGCACCCATGCCTTAACCACCTTCTTTTGAGTCCTAGGGGTCTTAAATTGTCTAGCATTAGTCCTAGACATTAAGGGCACAAATGATGGTTCTTTGGGTCGGTAACCAATACCGGCCCTATTGTAGATAACCCTTTGTGCATTTAGAATCATGTCTAGAGTCTTTGAGCTAGTTGAGAATTTCTCAAGAACATTCTTGAGTCTCTCAACTTCACTCTTCAAAGATTTGTTTTCATCCTCTAACATTTATAAATGTAAATCATCAATATCCTCATCCTTAGAGGATTTCAATTGGTTTCA
>JAGFNQ010002563.1:350467-452458 GCA_024364735.1 Boesenbergia rotunda | reverse complement strand
GCATAGCTACTGGCGAATAGGTTTCGTCATAATCAATTCCTTGCTTCTGACGATATCCTTTTGCCACTAATCTAGCCTTAAAGGTAACTACATTACCTTCCATGTCGGTTTTCTTCTTGAAAACCCACTTGCACCCTATGGGCTTAATCCCTTCAGGTGGGTTAACCAAGTCCCATACTTGGTTTTCGTACATGGAATCCATTTCCGACTTCATGGTCTCAAGCCATTTGTCCCTTTCTGAACTTTTCAGAACATCTTCATAACTGATAGGTTCATCATCGCTTATGAGTAACACGTCGTTCGATTCGCTTACGAGAAATCCGTATCTCTCTAGAATATTGCGTGTCCTATCAGATCTACGAAGAGGTGGTGTAGTCTTAGGTTCAACTGATAGCTCATCATTATGAGGTATTGGTTGTAGGTCTAGACTAGGTGTCTCTGTAATGTCTATTGGAGTTTCTTGAACTTCATCAAGTTCAATCCCACTCCCACTGTTTTCTTGTAAGAGAAATTCTTTTTCCAGAAATACAACATGCCTTAAAACAAACACCTTTTGTTCCAAGGGATGATAGAATTGGTAACCCTTCGTTTCCTTAGGGTATCCAATAAATAGACATTTATCAGACTTAGCATCCAATTTGTCTGATACAATCCGCTTCACATAAGCAGGACAACCCCATATCTTAAGGTGAGTTAAGTGGGGTTTCTTACTATTCCATGTCTCATATGGAGTAGTAGAGACTACCTTGGTCGGGACTCTGTTTAGCAAGTAAACAGCTGTCTTAAGTGCATAGCCCAAAAGGATTTTGGAAGAGTTGCGTGATTCATCATCGACCTAACCATGTCCATCAAGGTTTGGTTGCGCCTCTCAGATACACCATTATGCTGTGGTGTATACGACGGAGTCCATTGAGATAATATCCCATAGTCCCTAAGATAATCTTGAAACTCTTGACTTAAGTATTCGCCACCCCGATCGGATAGAAGTATTTTAATACTTTTGCCAAGCAGTTTCTCTACTCCATTTCTGAACTCTTTGAATTTCTCAAAGGCTTCAGATTTGTGTTTCATCAAGAACACGTACCCGAATCGTGAGTGATCATCGATAAAGGTGATGAAGTAGCTATAGCCTCCTTGTGCAAGAGTTGACATTGGTCCACATACATCAGTATGTATTAGACCAAGCAATTCTCCCACTGGATTACCTTTTCCGAAAAAGGGTAATTTGGTCATCTTGCCTTTTAAGCATGATTCGCATGTATCAAATGAACCGGGTTCAAATGATTCCAGAATTCCACATCGGTGTAATTCGCTCATGCGTTTCTTACTTACATGGCCAAGACGGCAATGCCAAGTGTAGGAGTCTATTCGATTATCTATTCGAGCACGTTTGTTGCTAACTTCGATATTGAAAACGTCACTGGATAAATCTAACGTGTAGATACCATTGCACAAAGTTCCATTCCCATAAAGAACGCCATTTAAAGTTATGTAACAACAATTGTTACTAAAAGTTAAATGATAACCCTTTTCATTCAAACATGAAATAGATACAATGTTCTTTATTAACGAAGGAACAAAATAACAATTATCCAATTCTAAGACACGTCCTGTAGGGAGCTTTAGCAAATATGTTCTGATGGCAACAGCAGCAATCTTTGCTCCGTTTCCAACTCGCAAATTCGCTTCTCCCTTGACGAGTCTTCTTCTATTCCTTAGCCCTTGTATGTCATTACATATATGTGAGCTACACCCAGTATCAAGTACCCATGTGTTTGAGAAATAGAGTGACATTCAATAACGAAGATACTTGAAGAGGATGGGGCATCGGATGCCTTCTCTTTCAAGGACTCAAGATAAACCTTGCAGTTTCTTCGCCAGTGACCCTCCTTGCCACAGTGATGGCAAGTGCCTTTTAGGGTATTTTTAGTCTTTTTGGCCTTTTTCTTCTTTCCCTTATTCTGTTCTTTGGCCTTCCTCTTAGAACATTTCTTCAAGGAACCAACTAACAGTACCGTCTTTTGATCCTGCTTCACAGAAGGCTCTACAGTCTTCAGCAGGTTGAGCAACTCAGGAAACTGGTCCAGAGTTGCATTTTCAGGAGGACGGTTGGGAAGTTGATCTTCAAGGACATAAGCAAGCTTCTCTTCCTTGAGGACTATCCTCAGGTTTCGAAGCCAGTCCATGAAGTTTGGCCTAGTCAGTTTATTGGTGTCCAAAATGGAACGCAAATTCAGAGAAGACATGATCGAGTGATTATCCTAGAAATACAAATTGAGCTTATGTGAGAAGAATGATTAAAGAATGTATCAACATACATAAATCAAATCCTATTTATTTTTCAAATTGAATAACCCTTTTTATTAATTCGGGAGATCGTAGGAACATCTCCAAATAGGTTGATATCCAACCATAGATAAGAACAACCATGACTGTGGCCATCAAGTTATTCTTAGCTATGAAGGTAGGTAATTATACCGATTACACATCACATATATGTAACTATCACATTATGCTATCAACTAATTGAATGTTTGCATAAATCATTGGGTTGTTAACTCATTAACAAGTATGCAACATTATACATAGCACCCAACTTCACCTCTCTTTACATCGACCTTGGCTGTGGCACAACAAATCGATGCTCCAAGCTTAAGGCTGACCCATTAATCAAGAAATAGTTTTAATATGGTTGGAGCTCATTCAACCGCTTAGTCAGGCTTGGATGTGTCCAACAACCAAAACTAAGGATTGACCTCTGACTCCAACTATATTATTCATAAACTAATTTCATGGTTTGAACATGTTGAGGTTCAAGTCGGGCATGGATGTGTCCATCAACCCAAACGAGAAACAAAACTCCGATTCTAACCATATTAATGGAAGGTGTTGGCCTTAATATTTTGTAAGGGGTTTTGGGTCTCATCCTTTTTTTTCTAAGCACATTCATGACATATAATTATGTCATCACTAACGATTTCCTTAATAAAGTATGTATGTGACTTAATTTATCAAGTCTCATTATTTGAATTAGGAACCGGATTTCCTAATTCTAATTTCATACTTTATTTAAGGAATTATTTTGGGAAACAATTTCCTAAATTATCATAATCAATTTCGAAAATAATATGTTTTAAGACTTTGATTTCTCTAAATCAAATCTTATTAAATTAAGAGACAAATCCCTTAATTCAACCACATATTATTTTCATGAAAATCTCATTTAAGAAACTCTATAGGAAACCATTTTCCTAATTAATTTTGGAGACAACAATATGTAAGAGCATCACCTCTTAAACATATTATTTTATTCATGGATTTAATTAATTACAACAAATCGTTTTCTAAGGGTGGCTCCCCGAGGCTCAGATACCTAAAGAAAAGTAATTTGTTGTAAATCCAATTGGACGGCTCCCCGAGGCTCAATCCAAATCAAACATGACAATTTCAATTAAAATTGGGAAATTAAATTACAACAACTAACTTTAAATTGGACGGCTCCCCGAGCCTCAATCCAAAATAAAGAATTTTGTTGTCAATTTAAAACCCAATTCAAATTTAATTGTCAATTAATTGTCCATGAATTTGTCTAGACTTTCTTAAAAGAAAGTGCCCAAAATTGCGAGATTTCATAAATATGTTTTCAGAATAATTGTAAGTTTCTGGTACAAAGAAAACTTACGTATTTCTAAAATTGAAAAAATTCTTAAAATAGAAAATTTTCCAAAATTGGAAAGTTTCCAAAGATGGAAAGTTTTCACAATTATTATAAAATTTCAGAAACTAGAAAATTTCAAAAGTTTGAGAAATTTCATGAGGATTTCCAAACTTAGAAATTCCTAAATCTAAAATTTATTATAATTTGAAAGTTTCCATAATTGAAAATTTTTTCCAAAATTGAGATCATGACAAAGTTTTCCACAAAACAATTATATGATTATGTCGAACACTAACCGGCTCTGATACCACTGTTGGGACCGGGTGCATGTCGACAAGGATACGGGTTCGTAAAATTTTAAATTTTTACGTGCAGCGGAAGAATTAGCATAAAATAATTTCCTAAATTATTTTAACCACGTATCTAGCATGCAACCTTATGATGTGTTGACATAATCATAAATTAAAACTTTGCGGAAAAGTAAACTAATTTACTAAGTACCTCTCGTAACTCGAAGTAAGGGACGAGATCCAACCGTAGCGTCCCTTGGAAGCTCTGCCTCTATTCGCGTCCACGCCGAGTTCTCTTCGGGATGACTTCGCAAAGCCACGAGTTTTGTGCCGACGAGAACTACTAGATTCTCTATAGGCACAACAAAGAAGATCAAGAGATAAAATAGGAAACTAACCACCAAGAGTCGGAATCTAAATTCCGAGAAGGAAGGAGACGTGATCCGCTTCTTCTTCTTCTTGGTTGGCTTCTCCTTCTTCTTGAAAGCTCACGGCAACCACCCTCTAAGGGAGGAGGTGTGCCGGCCCTAGGTGGTTGAGGGGGGCGCCGACCCTAATCCTATTAAGGGGCGCCGACCCTAATGGGGAAGAGGGGAAGGAGAAGAGAATAAAGAGAGAGAGGAGAGGTTAGCTCAATTTCGATTAAGAAACCAAGGCTTGCCTTTGGTTCCTTTTATAGTGGCCTCTCCCTTGCCAAGTCTCTCTTTTAACGGAATTAACGGAATTAGTTATCATAAGAATTTTATCTTATAAAATTTCTTATGACTTATTCCGTTATGCCTAGTTTTATTATTACTAATTTATAATAAAACAAATTCTTCTTCTCTTTAAATAAATTTTATAAGAAATTTATAAACTTTCTTATTATGGAAAAATCAATTCATAATTGATTTTATAAAATTAAAATAAACCAATTCATGGATTATTTTAACTTCCATAAAAAGAATAAATTTCTATAAATTTATTTATATAAATTTCTTTATACAAATTTATTTATCCATAATTTATAAAATAAATCGCGCTAGATTTATTTTATTAATTAAACCAAAATTAATTGGTTTTCTCCCCAATAGGTGGCCGGCCAACCCAAAGAGGTTTGGCACCCTCTTTGGCCGGCCAACACAAAGCGAACCACCGCGAATTAAACTCATTTAATTCGCTCAAAAAGCCTTCAAAAGACTTAGCCATTTTTAGCTTCCATTGCGCCTCTGATTAACTCAGATTCGACTTATTTCTCTTGATCGGAAAATCCAATTTTCAACTCGTTTTAAATCCCTCGGATTACTCGTAGTGCGTGTGACTAAATAGGCTTTCGATTTATGTTGGCCGTCTATAATCAACTAATTATAGAACGATCATGAGTGGCACCTAGTAGTACATCATGACCCCCAATTAATTGAAAGATCAACGGTTTGACCTCAGAAGTAATTCTGAAACCCTTCAGCAGCTCTAATGAATCGTGCCCCATTCCCTTCACCATCTTATACCCACTTGGTTCAGGACACGGTCTATTTGTGTCAGTCCCCACTAGGCTGACTACGTCACACCTAGCCCAAGTAATGTATTTCTCGTCCTTTGGATTTCTAATTACTCTCATGTATTTTAGAGACTCGCACTCCAAACATGATATACTCTGGCCAGAGGTTTTGAGTAACAATCCGACGATAGGCCTGGGTATACATCTCCTCGCAAGGAGTGGTGAATCCTTTGTAGGCTGTTCAAACATCTTCGGGCACTTCGGCTTATACCCAATCATCCTGGGTCCACACCTCCTTGGAGATGCTTGCTTAAGATGTTAAAGTATAAGTCTCCATGACCAAGATGACTTGAACACCGCAAGTCAAAGGAACATCGCACTTAAGCCGCAGTAAGAACTTCAGTGACATATCTATATAGATAACCATATGAAGTCTTACAGCTAGTCACTCCAATGAACTAGTTCCCTTAACTAGCATCCATGTTTATCTCCGGACATCCCAATGTCACCAGCCAGTGAGAATCAGCTGATTAGAGAATAACGCATGCTAGTCTCAACAGAATTGATAGTGTCCGTATTTATCAATTCATCGACTAGGGATATTTTCAATACTTCACATTTGCACATTTAGAGATAATCACTAGTTGTGATCCCATCACAAATTCTCTTATGCTGTGAGTTGTATTACGGACATTCAGTAGATGAGTTTAAGATCCCAATCAAATACAAACATGTATACTCAAATAGTGAATTATCATTTATTAAAATAAATGTTTACAATCATAAGGCGATTGCCTTAGGACACTTCTCTCATATCACTAACATTTATTCCACAAATCCTTTGCACTTGTAAAGGGACCAACCTTGATGAGTTAATCCTTGTTCATCCCACATTGCAAAGTCACCACCGCCTTCGCATTGGCTTCACTTTTCCGGGTTTGCTCAGCAGTCCAACGCCAAAATTCCAATTCTTTTCCTTCATCATCCTTTGGAGGGGAAAAACCCTCCTTCACAGCGAATCATGTGTTGATGTCCATATTTAGATAATACTCCATCTTCGATCTCCAATATTGAAAATCTGCTCCATCGAAGAAGGGAGGTCGAGTGGTACAAAAACCTTCTCTCAACACCATTGTAGTTGACTCTCGGTTGTTAATCCGCTTGAACAGAGCCCCAAGCTCTGATACCACTTGTTGGAACTTGGATGGCTAGAGAGGGGGGGGGGGTGAATGTAGCCAGACACAAAACTTCTTTCGCTTTTACACTTCTGTACTTGAATGTTAGTAGCACAGCGGAAGCAAGACAACAAAAACAAAGTGCAGAAATGAAAGACAAACGAAAACACTAACAAAGAGGATTTACAAGGTTCGGGGATAACTTGCCCCTACTCCTTGGCATGCCCTTAAGGAGGGCGATCCTTTGATCATCGGCAGATCAAGCCCCGGAAAATCCGGATAGAAAGCAACCACCTTCTCGGTTGAGTAACCTCCCCACAGCGTTTCAGGATGAATGAAGTATTAAGTACAGGAAACACAAGAAGAAGCCTTACTGAACACTTAGAACCGCAAGAACACAAGCAAACTTCTCACCGAGCTCCACTCAGCACAGATCTCATGCAAGAACTCTCTTCTTCGTGTATTCTTGCTGATGGACTCACCAAGCTTCTTGTTTCTTCTTCCCAAGTGCTCAAGTAACATAAGGTTGCTCAAGATTCACTGTAGTGCTCAACAGATCAGAGTTGTCGCAAGAGCAGAACAAGAGATGTCACCAGAAGTCTGCAGCTCATTCTCCACTCCTTGGCTTATCCTGCTTCCATCGCCAAGTCAAACGCTCCTCTGAAGCAGCTCCCAGCTGCTCACCTGCAGTAGCCAGCTATCCTTGACCTCCTCTGGACTCACTGAAACCCTCCAGTTGAGCCCCAGGTCATCAGTGTTGGAAACGGATGGCTATAGAGGGGGGGGGGGGGTGAATATAGCCAGACACTCAAATCGCCCCGCTTTTTAACTTTCTTCCTGTGATCAGATTAGTAGCAGCGGAAACAACATGCAGCAGGAAGAATAAACCAGAGAAAGGAATCAAACCAACGCTAACACCTCGATATACAAAGTTCGGGGATAACTTGCCTCTACTCCTTGGCGTGCCCGTGAGGTGGGCGATCCCTTGATCGTTGGCAGATCAAGCCCCGGTGAACTCCGGATAGTAGCAGCCTCCTTCTCGGTGGAGAAACCTCTCCACAAGTGATCTCAAGAAGATACAAGTTAAGCACAGAGACACTCGAGAAGACAAGCTCACAAAGATGTAACAAGATCGCTCAAGCACAAAGCAACAGAGAGTACGAACACAGCCCAGCCAAACTTCCAATTTTCTGTCTTGCTCGCCTCAGCTCCTTTGCTTCCAGCTTCGTCACTTAAGCTCCTGATCAACGTCGCCAGCTCCATCAGCACCACTGACTCACACCCTGACCCACTGACCTCTCTGAGCACTCAGTCCACTGGACACTCCTCCAGCTGAGCCTCCGTCAGTTGCCAGCCGCGCCTTCGTCAGTTGCCAGATGCGCCAGACGCCGTTGAGGCCTGAAAACACAATAGATCCAAACCTGCTCCAAGGAAAGCCTCCCATTGACCCTCCTTGAGTGTTTGAATCACCTGCTATCACCTGCACACTCCAACAGAGGTTTAGCAATGCATATCAAAAAGAAATCACCAAGTAGCAGAGAATCGGCAGTGAAAACATACTTCTGACAGCATATTTGAATTAAAGTTCTGCGCCTGATCGGTCACCAGAACGATCAGGAAGGACCCTGATCGGTCACCAGACCGATCCAGCAGTCTTCTGCATTCTCCTGATTGGTCCCCAGACCAATCAGGCTCCTGCCTGATCGATCACCAGACCAATCAGGCTTGAGTGAACAGTGATTCATTAATCAAATCCTAAGTCTTTGATCGGTCACCGGACCGTTCTGGACCTGATTAGCAAGGGAACTCAACTCACTGTTCGCTCCCTGATCGGTCACCAGACCGATCAGGAGCTGTGCAGTGAGTGAAACACACACTCCCTGATCGGTCACCAAACCGATCAGACATCGCTGGATTAGTCACCAAACCGATCCACGAAGGAGCAACGTGCCAACTCCCTGATCGGTCACCAGACCGATCCAGGGGCGCAGACCTAGCCTTCCAAGCTAGGATTTCATTCACCTTAGCCCTCCAAGCTAAGGATTTTTCCATCTAACCCTTCCGAGTTAGAACTTCATCCAACCTAGCCCTCCAAGCTAGGCACCTGACCCTCCAAGCCAGGACTTTTCACCTAATTCTCCAGGATGGGAATTTGCACCTAACCCTCCAAGATAGGACTTTTCACCTAGCCCTCCAAGCTAGGACTTTTCACCCAACCCTTCCGAATTAGGACTTTATCCAACCTAGCCCTCCAAGCTAGGCACCTGACCCTCCAAGCCAGGACTTTTCACCTAATTCTCCAGGATGGGAATTTGCACATAACCCTCCAAGTTAGGACTTTTCACCTAGCCCTCCAAGCTAGGACTTTTCACCCAACCCTTCCGAATTAGGACTTTTCCAACACCTAGCCCTCCAGGCTAGGCTTTTCCATATCATGCCTAATCCTCGATCAGGACTTAATCCAAATTCGCTCAACCAAACTTAAATCATTGTCAAACACCAAAACAACAACTGGACCAGACTGCATCAACAATCTCCCCCTTTTTGTTGTTTGACAACCCGATTTAAGTTTAGGTATCAATCAATTTAAATCCGTTCAATTCTCAGAAGGGAATCATGATCCTCCCCCTATAATAACCATAAACTTAATCAGTCATTTTCTCCCCCTTTGTCAAACATCGAAAAGGGTATGGTTATTAAGTTTGAACATACCTCCCCCTCAAACATGGGTCTCTCCCCAAACCCAAAATAATCAAACCATAATTTTGAATTGCACATCAAAACATATACTGAATAATATCATGGTCAAACATGTATATGTTACATATGACAGGTAAGTCAAAGGATGATTTTAAATTTCATATGAGAGGCATATTCCATAAATGTATCATGACAACAATGTATATGCATCATATGACAACAATTATTGCAGTTCCATCAGACTGATGATCGATATAGAAAAAATTTCTGATTTATCTATGAACGATCAATTTTCAGAAAAGTTTCTGTAATTCTGATTCATTCAAGATCGGACTGCATTAACATTGGACTTCCATGTGAAGACATATACAGAAGTATATCATGGTCAAATGCGTATATGCTTCCTAGGACGAGTAAAGAATGCAACTGTATCTGAAACATAGTCCTGTGGTCTTTGTGACCAACCAGGTCTGTTGATTATGTGATACAGAAGTATATCTGATTAGTCTGGGGAGCGATCAAATTTCAGAAAAATTCCTGAAACTCTGATACATTCCTGATCAGACTGCATTAACAATTTGCATTCCACAATAGGGGTGTAGACTCTATTAATATTCGACATTTCAGAAACATTTCTGAAACACGACATCAAGAACAAGAGTCATGGCTCAACAAACCCTTTCTTATGAATTTGAACATTCCAACATAGGTTTGTATCAAATCAGTATTAGGTTTTGTTCCATGTATCTTGACCATCATCCTACTACTCAGTTCTATTGATACTTCATCAAAATTGATGAAGGGGGATCGGTCTGAGGAGTGGTCTGATACAATTTGGATTGATCTGAGAATCAGTATTGATCTGATCGGTCACCAGACCGATCAGAATGATTCCTGATCGGTCACCAGACTGATCAGAGTGTGTCCTGATCGGTCCGTGGACCGATCTGGTTCGATATAGAGAGGTTTTCTGAATCAGATTTCAGAAACCGAGTTTCAAAAATTCTGAGAAGTTTCAGAACCTTGTTGTTTGTTTTTTTTTCTTAGCCATTCCCGAACCCCTAACTCAATTAATGTTAATCCATTTGGTCCTAAGGGTTCCCTTAATCAAGATATATGTCATGATCTGTGTTAAAGCATAGAGGTAATCCATTTGATTCTAAGAGTTCCCTTAATCAAAATATATGTCATGATTTGTGTTAGAGCATGATCAGTATTTTCTAAGCATGAAATTGAATATCAAAACATGTTTGTATTAAAGCATGATCAGGTTCCCAAAATCTAAGTTGGATACTTCAAAACAGATTTGTATCAAGTCATGATAAGTATATTCCAAGCATAATCAGTGGGAAATCAAACAAGTCATGGAACTTAAAGCATCATAATCTATGTGATCATGTTGTTCTTAACCAAAATTAGGTTTGTGCCAATTCCAATGGATGATCAAAATTCCAAAACATGCTTATTTCACATCATGATCAATTTAAGCTATGTGTTCATATTGTTTTTAATCAAAATGGGCATGTCATAGATTAATGTTAATCATCCAAACATCAAAGTCATGACATACTCATCTAGATTCATCTCCAAAATAATAAGAAAAGCTTAAGCCTAGGCCTTAAACTTATGTTCTTTGTCTAATCATGTATTGTGAGATTTTCATAGTGATTATCACCAACCATGTGTTCTTCATGTTGGCATAATACATACAAGAAAATCATGGCATCCTTGATCATGGAAGAACTTAAACACTAAAGTAGATTATACCATGACTAAGTACTTTAACACATGAATACCATAAAAATTACTAGCTAAGGGATTATATTATTATGAGAACTAAGACAATGAAGCTCAAAGCATTTAATTCGATTTTCCATTACCAACCATGTGAATGACAATTCTTTTCCTTGGTCATGGGTTTGGAGCACCAAATATCAACCTCCCATGTTGATAGATGCTCCCCCTCAAATAATGCTTATACAATTCGAAATATGGAGGGTTTAGGTACCCAAATCTTGGGACCTAAGGAACCTTCAAGTAAAGACTTTGGCACCCATGCCTTAGTCAATTTCTTTCTAGTTCTTTGAACCCTAGAGTCATTTGATGATCTAAATTAGGTTCTTGACATTAATGATACAAAGGTTGGTTCTTTAGGTCGGTAACCTATACCGGCCCTATTGTAAACCACCCTTTGTGAGTTTAAGATCATGTCTAATGTTTTAGAGCTAGTTGAAAACTTCTCAAGAATATTCTTGAGATCCTCAATTTTGCTCCTCAAGTCCTTATTGTCATTCTCAAGGGTCTTAACATGTGAGTCATCAATTACCTCATCCTTAGAGGTTTTCAATTCCTTTACTTCTAATCTTAATGATTTAACTTTTGCCTTAGATTTCTTAAGCAACTTAGTTAGGCATGCGATAGCTCTATAACACTTATCTAACTTGGGAGAAATTACCTCTTCATCATCCGAAGATGATGAAGGTGCGGTTGAGGAGTCACTTGATTCATCACTCTCCTCCTTTGACTCTTCTAGTGCCACTAGAGCCACGTGATAGTGGATGTTCTTCTCCTCCTTCTTCTTCTTGTTGTCACTTGCCACTAAAGCAATCCCTTTCTCTTTGGGACTTTGGTTAGAGATCTCATGTAATTCCATCTCACAAAATAAATCCTCTAACTTACCTTATAAACATCCACCATGGATGACCACAAGACATTTCTAGGAAATGATTTAAGGACATACCTCACTAGGTCTCGGTTTTCCACCTTTTCATTGATGGAATGCAAGCCATTGATGATTTCTTTGAACCGACAATGAAGCATACTTACAGTTTCGTTTTCTCCCATTGTCAAGTTCTGGAGTTGGCTGAGAAGGAGGTCCTTCTTGACTATCCGTGTATCTTGAGTTCCCTCATGGAGCTCAATGAGTTTGTTCCATAAGTCTCTGGCAGAGGTGAAGGGACTAATCTTGATCAATTGCTCTTTGGTCATCCCACATTGTAAGGTGACCACAGCTTTGGCATTTGCTTCCCCCTTCCGGATTTGCTCAGCCGACCACTTGAAAAACTCAAGCTCCTTTCCTTCATTATCCTTTGGAAGGGAAAACCCCTCCTGGACAGCGAACCACAAGCTCATGTTTGTCTTCAAGTAAAACTCCACTCTTGACTTCCAATATGAAAAATCAGTGCCGTCGAGGAATGGAGGTCGGTTTGTGCTCAATCCTTCTCTTCCAGCCATCTTGCCGTAAGCTCTCGGATGTTAAGCCGTGAACAGAGCCCCAAGCTCTGATACCACTTGTTGGAAATAGATAGCTATAGAGGGGGGGGGGTGAATATAGTCAGACACTCAAATCACCCCCTCTTTTTAACTTTCTTCCTCTGATCAGATTAGTAGCAGCGGAAACAATATGCAGCAGGAAGAATAAACCAGAGAAAGGAATCAAACCAACGCTAACACCTCGATATACAAGGTTCGGGGATAACTTGCCCCTACTCCTTGGCGTGCCCGTGAGGTGGGCGATCCCTTGATCGTCGGCAGATCAAGCCCCGGTGAACTTCGGATAGTAGCAACCTCCTTCTCGGTGGAGAAACCTCTCCACAAGTGATCTCAAGAAGATACAAGTTAAGCACAGAGACACTCGAGAAGACAAGCTCACAAAGATGTAACAAGATCGCTCAAGCACAAAGCAACAGAGAGCACGAACACAACCCAGCCAAACTTCCCAAGTTTCTGTCTTGCTCGCCTCAGCTCCTTTGCTTCCAGCTTCGTCACTTAAGCTCCTGATCAACGT
Organism: Boesenbergia rotunda; assembly: GCA_024364735.1. Taxonomy (NCBI): domain Eukaryota; kingdom Viridiplantae; phylum Streptophyta; class Magnoliopsida; order Zingiberales; family Zingiberaceae; genus Boesenbergia; species Boesenbergia rotunda. The sequence goes on along the minus strand of JAGFNQ010002563.1, from coordinate 439,371 downwards.
CGCCAGCTCCATCAGCACCATTGACTCACACCCTGACCTACTGACCTCTCTGAGCACTCAGTCCACTGGACACTCCTCCAGCTGAGCCTCCGTCAGTTGCCAGCCGCGCCTTCGTCAGTTGCCAGATGCGCCAGACGCCGTTGAGGCCTGAAAACACAATAGATCCAAACCTGCTCCAAGGAAAGCCTCCCATTGACCCTCCTTGAGTGTTTGAATCACCTGCTATCACCTGCACACTCCAACAGAGGCTTAGCAATGCATATCAAAAAGAAATCACCAAGTAGCAGAGAATCGGCAGTGAAAACAGACTTCTGACAGCATATTTGAATTAAAGTTCTGCGCCCTGATCGGTCACCAGACCGATCCAGCAGTCTTCTGCATTCTCCTGATTGGTCCCTAGACCAATCAGGCTCCTGCCTGATCGGTCACCAGACCAATCAGGCTTGAGTGAACAGTGATTCTTTAATCAAATCCTAAGTCTCTGATCGGTCACCGGACCGTTCTGGACCTGATTAGCAAGGGAACTCAACTCACTGTTCGCTCCCTGATCGGTCACCAGACCGATTAGGAGCTGTGCAGTGAGTGAAACACACACTCAGGCCCTGATCGGTCACCAGACCGATCAGACATTGCTGGATCGGTCACCAGACCGATCCACGAAGGAGCAACGTGCCAACTCCCTGATCGGTCACCAGACCGATCTAGGGGCGCAGACCTAGCCTTCCAAGCTAGGATTTCATTCACCTTAGCCCTCCAAGCTAAGGATTTTTCCATCTAACCCTTCCGAGTTAGAACTTCATCCAACCTAGCCCTCCAAGCTAGGCACCTGACCCTCCAAGCCAGGACTTTTCACCTAATTCTCTAGGATGGGAATTTGCACCTAACCCTCCAAGATAGGACTTTTCACCTAGCCCTCCAAGCTAGGACTTTTCACCCAACCCTTCCGAATTAGGACTTTATCCAACCTAGCCCTCCAAGCTAGGCACCTGACCCTCCAAGCCAGGACTTTTCACCTAATTCTCCAGGATAGGAATTTGCACCTAACCCTCCAAGTTAGGACTTTTCACCTAGCCCTCCAAGCTAGGACTTTTCACCCAACCCTTCCGAATTAGGACTTTTCCAACACCTAGCCCTCCAGGCTAGGATTTTCCATATCATGCCTAATCCTCGATCAGGACTTAATCCAAATTCACTCAACCAAACTTAAATCATTGTCAAACACCAAAACAACAACTGGACGAGACTGCATCAACAATCAGCTCCTCAGCTGCTACAGCTCGTGCTAGAGAGCGTTACTACCTGAGGAAGCAAACGGACAAACCTGCTGTAGCAAAAACCTTCGTTTGACTTCCCTTGGATGATCTCTAAGTCACCTGCACACTTAGCAGCACATTAGAGCAGCAAATCAACAGAAGATCAAACATCAGAGAGCTCAGAACAAGTATTAGTAGTGTATCAGTAGGAATCAGAGTGCGATCAGACACGATCAGAGCGTCTGACAGCGCGTTTGAATTAAAGTGATCGGTCACCAGACCGATCAGAGAGACTCCTGAGCAGTCACCAGACTGATCAGGGTGGGTTCAGACCGATCAGGCTCCATCCTGATCGGTCCCCAACGCGTAATCAGAAATCGTGACTTCTTCGGGATCCGATCACCAGACCGATCCCAAGTCGTGGATCGGTCACCAGACCGATCCACCCCTTTACAGGGTGATTTCTCAGCTTCGTAGTCCAACCCTCTTGATCAGTCACCTGACCGATCAGGGCATGCTCAGACCGATCAAGCTCTATCCTGATCGGTCATAGTGAGGAACTCGCGACACTTGATCGTTCACCAGAATGATCTGAACAGTATCTCTGATCGGTCACCAGACCGATTAGGAGCCAAGCAGTAAGGTTCCCAAAACCCACTGTATGCTCCCTGATCGATCACCAGATCGATCAGGAGCCAAGCAGTAAGGAAACTGCATGCTCCCTGATCGGTCACTAGACCGATCAGGAGCCGATCTGTAGCCCAACAAGGTCACTGTGTGCTCCCTAATCGGTCACCAGACCGATCAGTCATCGCTAGATCGGTCACCAGACCGATCCACGAGGGAACACCGTGCCAACTTCCCTGATCGGTCACCAGACCGATCTAGGCAAGGTCAAACCCACTCTAAGTCAAGAGAACTGGCTCCTAGCCTCCCCTGACTCATGCTCAGTCCCTCGGACCAAGACTCCGTGCCCAGCTTCACTCACCGGGACTTCAGTCAACTTGGCTTCACTCACCAGGACCCGGCTTCACTCACCGGGATTTCCAATCACCTAACCCTCCGAGTTAGGAATTTTCACACTTAACCCTCCAAGTTAGGATTTCATCTACCTAGCCCTCCAAGCTAGGACTTTTTCACACCTAACCCTCCAAGTTAGGATTTTATCTACCTAGCCCTCCAAGCTAGGACTTTTCCACACCTAACTCTCCACGTTATGATTTTATCCACCTAGCCCTCCAAGCTAGGACTTTTCCACATCTAACCCTCCAAGTTAGGATTTTATCCACCTAGCCCTCCAAGCTAGGACTTTTCCACACCTAACCCTCCAAGTTAGGATTTTATCCACCTAGCCGTCCAAGCTAGGACTTTTTCACACCTAACCTTCCAAGTTAAGATTTTATCAAACCTAGTCCCACTAGGTATTCCTAGTCCACGACCAGGATTTAATCATAATCATCTCATCAACCTAAACTAAAATCGGTGTCAACACCAAAACAACAATCAGGATCAGACTGCATCAACAAAAATAAATTGATAACTCTCCATCTTCTCAATTGAACCCACGATAACACCTTTATTCGCAGAATAAGAGGCGTCATCATGTTTATTTCCTAAAACTTCTATCACTAAAAACCACATGGAGCATAGGCGAAATAATGTTAAGTAGTGTCATCCCCAACCAGTATACCTAGGTCTTGTTAAACTAGTTTCTTGATTTTTTTCCTTTTTCACTAGTGATTTCTCCGCTTTCCAATTCAACACTTATCTTGTCATGTTAAATTTGTCTAAGTTGATCTCTACTCTTACAAGATGCTCCATAATCATGGTGACTTACCCAAAAAATTCACTCAAGTAAAGTTGTCATTGGCAACAACAACAACAACTAATTATAGCTGGTGAGAGGAATAGTGAATGTACATTATAAATGAATTTTCTTGTAGTATTAGAGATGTCAACCCATTGAACTCACCATACATATTTGAAGTCCCATCATATCCTTGGCCTCTTAATCTAGATAATGATAAACAATGTTGCACAAATAAAGGGTTAATAGCCCTTTTCAAAGGATAATAACTAGTGTCAAGCACATACACAACTGTAAAAAATTGTTCAATCACATATCTTTCTTTGTTCACATACCTCAAAACAACTCCCATATGTTCCTTCATTGAACTCTCTCGAGACTTATCAACCATCAAAGAAAAGAATTTATCTTCAATATCATTGATTATAGCAAGTGTGATCTCTGAGCCACAAACACGTGTTAAATCCTTTTGAATTTTTTTGGAAAGTCAATTGATTGTTATTTGCAGGAGCATTTTGTTTTATAACTTTGGAAACCTCTTCATTTCGCTGACTATACCATTCAAGCAACTCAAGAAAATTACCTCTATTTGAAGAACTAGTTGACTCATCGTGTCCTTCGAAAGTCAACTTTGCTTCAATAGAAAGCGTGTCACATCCAACATTATGGTTAAACGAGTGAGATAATCAATTTTTATACCACGACCATCTACTCGTAAAATATTTTCCACACTATGCCTTTGATCTTGAAAAGACTCAAATTGTATTCTAGCTTGATTGAGACAACTATTAACAGTCCTCATATGATGATTGAATCTTTCTAATGTGCTTTTCCAATTATTGTATCCTTCTTTTATAAAGGTATTATCTACATTACCATGGTTTCTTTTTTACCAAAGGGTGCATCCCTTTTAGTCAATTTCCTATTATACCCCTCCCGCTAAGAAATGACTTTCTCAATTCACATTTTTGAGACATCCGAACCACTTTATCAGTAAAATAATATTTTATGGTTCGGATGCCCAGGGAGTCAAATTTTTTTCCTTTCTCTCTCAGCGCAACAATTTAAATGGTATTATCGAAGGTGGAGGACATTGTGCGCGCCCTAGCTGTGCTATAGTCGCGAGCTCATCCCTCGAATCCCTCCCCACATCAGAAAACCTAGGGAAGTCTCCAAAGTGTTTGTGTGTGTCCCTGAAGTGGCTTTAAGTGTTAACGTTGAAGTCCAGACTGCTCGGCACTATCAAAAGTAGGGGTTAGGGTTTTTGCACGGTTTATTTTTTTGATAATGGCAGAAAAAAGGTCTGTGGGAGTTTCAGCATCTTCTTCCTTGGCATTATCCACCAAGGTATGTTAGCGATAGTCTTAGGTCAAAACAGTAGAGTTTGTGCACATGTTTAAACTTATTTTTGCTGAATAAATTTGTAATGTATAAAAACTGTAGGCTTTAGATGACTTTGGACAAAAATTACATTGGTGCAGTGTTTTAGGCCACTTTAAATATTTTTTTTGAAGCATTTCAAATTTTAAATGATCGACACATTGCGAAGATCAAAGAGTCGCCCTTCAGTTTTTTCTTGGGCATACAAGAATTGCAGCATATCCGTGAAATTTTGGTGAATATATTTGAAAGTTGGGATTCAACCTCGCAAGTTTTTAAATTCTTAGGTAATAGTTTTAGTTATGAATTGTAAACAATATCTATAGTAAGATAAAATAGGGATAAAGATGGCCTGAAGTGATTTAATTTCGATCCATTTCAATCATTTCATTTCAGGCCTGAAATAAAATCTTTTCAGGCCTACCGAGGGCCTGAAGTGATTTCACTTCAGGCCCTCGGTAGGCCTGAAGTAAAATCATTTCAGGCCTACTGAGGGCCAGAAGTGAAATCATTTCAGGTCCACGTTGGGCCTGAAATGAAATCATTTCAGGCCCAAAGTGAAATCATTTCAAGCCTATATTCTTGATGATAACTAAATATTTTAAATGTTTCAGGTGTACCGGTTGCGTTCACCAGATGAGATGTTGCTTTGTTACTGGGTATAGTGGATTGTGGTATTTCGGTCCCTATTAATTCAACTAATGCATCGGGTGACCTGTATCTTACTTACTTCTCAAAAGAAAAACAACCTACCAGAACAAGGATTGAGGAATTACTTAAATATTATTCAAAAAGTGTTAAATCAGAGGATGATGTTTTATTAGCGTGTAAATTCTATATTTTGTATATATTTGTTTGTGTTTTATTTTCGTCTAGTACATATAAGGTCCCTCTAGGTCTTGTAGATATAGTAGATGATTATGAGAATCTTGCTAGATTCAACTGGGTGGAAGCTATCCATCAATTTTTGTCTCCACAATTACCTAAGATTAGAGACTTATTTTCATCAACTCAGGGATACCAGACCAGCACCAACCTCCCTTACCTAAAGGGATTTGCTGGGCTTTTGGTAATGAGTAGAATTTTCTTGTTAAATTTTATAATATTTTACTGTCATTAATGTATTTGGCTGGAAAACTTGGTATAGGCATGATTTTTAGAGCATGTACCAATTCAAAAATCATACAATGTTGAAGGACCCTGAATAAATAAGTGGAGGAATATTCCTTCGCATATTAGTAGGGTGAGGGCCCTTGTCGACTGACTCTCGCTCGAAGAGGTAATTATTCTAAACTGTGATCTATGTCAGTTTGATATAGAGGCGGTAACATTTGTGTACTTGTTAATTGATAGGTGATCGTTGAAATAATTCCAAACCTACCTGAAAACACATTGTTTGAGAACCTTGATATCGATGATGACATTCCACGGCCAATGGTGGCATCACAAGGAGATGACATAGAAGATGTAAGGCTATGTGGTGACTGCATTCTTAAAGATAACCGAATCAAGGAGCTAACAGAGGCGAATATTTGTTTGAATGAAAGGGTTAATGAATTACTTTTAATAATTGAAAAAGGGCATGGAGGCTCAAGAAAGCTATCCTATAGTCGATCCTCTTTCTGATCCAGTATCTTGAAGAACAAGGAGAGGACATGACCGAACTCGGTATGATTACAGGGATACTCCAATTGACAACCCAGTCTGACACTAGCTATTACCTAAGGGGAAGCGGAGGCAGAAACAAATATCAAATGTCATGAACAAGGGAAAAAGGAAAATTAGTGAGGAGGATATGGATGAAGCAAGAGAAACCATAACTGTAATGGAAGTCATGTTTGAAGAAGACATAGAGGAGGAAACAAGAAGGACCTCCGAACTATACAAAATGAGGCAACAAGGCATTGATGTATGTGATTTACTTTCATATAAAATACGTCAATTTTATTGAATTTGATCATGAATTAGTTTTTTTAAAATTTATCGATGTAGTTTGTGAAGAAGCATTTTATGAATTCAAAGAAGAAAAATCAAGATAAAGAAGTGGCTTACCTAATAAATAAATTGGAGAACCTAAATTAAGTTACGAAACATAGTTTAGTTAATATATCTTGTTCTTTAATATATAATCTTATCAATTTATTTGGCAGATTGGCAACTCAATTTATTTGGGAGGATGCACCCTTTACTTTGAATTTGCATTCATTCTTACAAATCCTCAATGGAAAGGTTTTTACAAAAGGCGAGGTAATTGATGCCTTTTGTAAAATTCTATTTAGGGGAGCATCTGCATATGGTACGCCATACAACAAGTCAATATATTGCTCAACATTCTTCACAGTAAGTTATGTAAATGAATTTAGAAGATAGATTGTAGAATACCTAATATTACGATTTAGTTATTAATAATTTTGTGTATGTATTTTTTTAGGCATCAATAAGATTGTCAAGAAAATTATCCATGCAACAAGTGATGAAGACCGATATGATAGAACAAGAGTTTAGATATATTTTAATACCTTTGCACAATGATAATACACACTTTCACTTGTTGGCGGTGGATACAGAAGCCATGACTTTCAATCATTTAAATTCTCTTACTAGTGGTCGTAAATATAAGAATAAGTTTGACTCAATGGTGAGCAACCTTCCTTTATTCATATATATGTTAATTATTTTGTCTAAAATGTCATTGATGGTGATTATTAAATTCATGATATATTTTACAGGTAAAAGCACTTAAACAATATACTCATGAGGAACTTATGGATATTCATCCATATCTACAAAGTCATCATCCCTTGGACAAATGGCCCTCCGTCAAACAAAAATGTCCCTAACAAGAACATAGGTAAGTAAATGAGGCCGAGTTTAAAAATATTAAAAATAGTGAAAGTATTTTATAAACCCACTTATTGAAATCAAAAATATTGTTTGTTATTTTCAACGTGGGCTGTGCCTTTTTTGTAATGCAATACGTTCGATGTCTCCTATATGATGAGAAGATGAATTTCAAATAAGGAGACATGAGGAAAATGAAATTTGATCTGACAGTTAATATTCTAAGGGACATGTTTTGTAAAACATGAGACTAAATATCGATGTATTATTGTAAAAAAAATCCTTTGCTGTTGATTGAGCTCCATTTGTATGGAAAATTCAGATTATGTAGATGTTGTCATATGAATATAATTGATTGTCAAGAAAAACAAAACAATTGTTAATTGTTGATTCACCTCCAGTTGCTGCAATGTTGTGTGCCAACTGATACGGTAAGATAACATAACTAATAATGATTGGGACTAAGATTGGACACCAGAAATAACATCGCTTTGGTTAACTCTAACTAGTGATATCGAGTATGGACAAATCCAAGTATCGAAGGTCCATCAGTGGGTTTCTACCGAAACCCACTGCTGGACCTACAACACTCCTATTGCAACAAAATATGAAATTATGACTTCATGGTCTGCAAGGAATCGAATTTTGCTATGCATTATGTATTTAGGTTCCATCTAGATTTTGTCTTCGATACATTAAATAAACTTGTTTCAAGTTCAATAAACTGTAAGCCAGTGTTGTTCAAATTGAATAATTAAATAAAATGAGAGGATTTTGCCACATCTTGTAGATATATATAGAATATTATTCAATAAATCAATAAAATAAATTAATTATGATTAAATATTATATAAATTGGGGGCTGAAGTCAATTGATTTTAGGCCCACGGTGGGCCTGAAATCACTTGAATTCAGGTCCAGGGTGGGCCTGAAATAATTTCATTTCAGGCCCAACGAGGGCCTGAAATCAAGTGATTTCAGGGCTACGTTGAGCCTGAAATCATATTAATTCAGACCTAACGTGGGCCTGAAATCAAGTGATTTCATACCCAACGTGGTCCTCAATTGGTATAATTTTAGGCTCTCTGCTAACCCTAAAACCCCTCTGATTTTAGGTCCTGGACAAAAAATTTGTAGTTGTATAGGTGTATAAAAATGACTACATCTTTATGTCCCAACTGATACAGTTATAGAGCATAACTGATAATTATTGGTACTAAGTGTGCACATTAGAAATAACATCTCCTAACTAAATTCTAAAAGTTTGGACAACAAAAATACCATCTCGTAGCTCTACCCTAACTATTGATATAGGGTTTTGAGAAATCCAGATATCCTAGGTCCATCAGTGGGTTTTGGTGAAAACCTACTGATGGACCTACACAACTCCTATTACAACATAATATATAATCATTAGAAGTTTGGACAGCAAAAATACCATCTCCTAGCTCTACCCTAACTATTGATATAGGGTTTTGAGAAATCCAGATATCCTAGGTCAATTAGTGGATTTTGGTGAAAACCCACTGATGGACCTACACAACTCCTATTGTAACATAATATATAATCATTAGATGTTTAGACACCAAAAAATACCATCTCCTAGCTCTACCCTAATTATTGATATAGGGTTTTGAGAAATCTAGATATCCTAGGTCCATCAGTGGGTTTTGGTGAAAACCCACTGATGGACCTACACAACTCCTATTGCAACATAATATATAATCATTAGAAGTTTGGACAGCAAAAATATCATCTCCTAGCTCTACCCTAACTATTGATATAGGGTTTTGAGAAATCCAGATATCCTAGGTCCATGAGTGGGTTTTGGTGAAAACCCACTGATGGACCTACACAACTCCTATTGCAACATAATATATAATCATTAGAAGTTTGGAAACCAAAAAATACCATCTCCTAGCTCTACCCTAACTATTGATATAGGGTTTTGAGAAATCCAGATATCCTAGGTTTATCAGTGGGTTTTGGTGAAAACCCACTGATGGACCTACACAACTCCTATTGCAACATAATATATAAGCATTAGATATTTGGACAACAAAAATACCATCTCCTAGCTCTACCCTAACTATTGATATAGGGTTTTGAGAAATCCAGATATCCTAAGTCCATCAGTGGGTTTTGGTGAAAACCCACTGATGGACCTACACAACTCCTATTGCAACATAATATATAATCATTAGAAGTTTGGATAGCAAATCTATAATCTCTTAGCTCTACCCTAACTATTGATATAGGGCTTTGAGTGTAACACCCGCTATTTTTTTTTTCATAAAGCGGCGTTACGTTAACATACTTAGGGCATGTAGACATCATAAGGCAGCGGAATAACTTTAAGACTTACACATACATGCCCTACTACCATTCTTAACATAATGACATGGAAACTCGGCATATTGACTTCATACTTAAGCATCATATCATGTCATACTTAACATCACATCATAGAGTTCCATAAGTCATTATTCAAGCACTCAAGCATATAAGTGACCAAAGTAGAGTTCTAGCATAAACGATAAACATATGATTTCCTGGGCCAAGTCACTACCACACACATGCGTTCTTGCCCTCCTGCTGCTTCCTCATTATCCTCTTGAATGATCTGCGGTATAAGAAAATAAGACTATAAGCACACAGGCTTAGTAAGACTCTTTCCTACTCACAAAACCATTCATCATCTCATAATGAGCACATGAAACATTAACATACTTGGTGCTCTACTTAGAACATAACAACTTGAATCACTTATCATATACGTGGCATGACATGAACATAAACATATGCGAATATTCCTAGCATGGCATGAGACATGGCATAAACGTAAACATAGTAAACATTCTAAGCATGACATGCTCCATGGCATGAACATAAACACAATATACATTCCTAGCATGGCATAATACATGGTATAAACAAAACATAATAAACATTCTTAACATGACATAATACATGGTATAAACATAACATAATAAACATCCTTAACATGGCATAATACATGGTATAAACATAACATAATAAACATCCTTAACATGGCATAATACATGGTATAAACATAACATAATAAACATCCTTAACATGGCATAATACATGGTATAAACATAACATAGTAAACATTCTTAGCATGGCATGATACATGGTATAAACATGTCTATAAAGTGTAAACCAACCTGTATGGCCTGAACATAGGCCTACTTCCTATCATCGCATATGAACATCTTCTTAACATAATCATGATATACATCATTTAATCTCATGCATCTTTCTTAACATAAAGCGTAAGCATAAAATCTTATTAGCATAGCATAATGCATAACATGAATGAATGCATGAGTGGAATGCATATACATAAGGATGCTTAACTTTAAAAAACATTCTTTTAAATGCTTAAACATAATCATCATATCATCATTGGGGTCCCCGGCTTGTACCACATACATACATTATAAGTGCGCATCCCTAGCAAGTCCGAGGTAGCGAGCCCCGACCTACTAGGGTAAGGACAGCATAGTCGGTAGTCCCCGAACCGAGGCGTTCTTAAGGAGCCCATCCCTGTTGCATAGCTCCGGTAGTGCCAAAACCATGGACAGCTTCGGTAGTCCAGAACCGGGGCGTTCTTAAGGTGCCCATCTCTTGGACCCATACTTTGGTCCGGTATAAGCCCATTCATAAAGTAAAATACTTTACATGTTTCATCATTCATAAGACATTCATAGCATATCCATGTTACATAAAGCATGACTTAACACATGCTTGTCCTTTCATTGTTCATACTTATGCATAGCATCATGATGCCCGTAAGGCATGAGCATTATCTTCATTCATAAACATGGTATGCATCTTCTTTCATAAACATGGCATGAGTCTTTATTCATTAACATGGCATGCATCATTATCCATACAACATGGCATACATCATTATTCATACAACATGACATACATCTTCCTACATAAAACATGGCATGCATACCTAAACATCATTCCTATTTCTAGTACTTGCATGATCATAACATAGAAGGTAAGCATTGCATCGAACATGACATGTTTTTCATCGATATTTATCCTACTACTTAGAGCTTGCATGATCATGATACATAAGATAAACATTGCATTTCTTGCCTAAACGTGGTATCTATCTTAAGCATGCCTAGGTAGGATTTCCATAACCTTCTACCTACCATTCAAATACATGCATAAAACATAAGACATTCATAATAACCCTATTAAGCATGGCATCCAATCATCACATATAACATAAAACATGGTGCTTAAGGTTAAGGTTATAGGGAACATGACTTCTACCACATGCTTGAAACTATGTGTATATATATATATATATATATATATATATACTCCATGGTAAGCATAAACCATCATTCTTTGAACCTTAACTCCCCTCCAAACCCTAGACACAATGCTTGGCCGAAACCTACAAGGAGGAGTTCCATCAATTCCATAAACATGTAAGATAGCATAAGGTAAATGAACAACCATACTTTACTTATAGGACCATGGGAGGCCCTTAGGGCTCATAATTAGGGTTATCCCTAACCTTTAGCCCTCTTTCCTTGTGCTGGCCGAAACCCTACAAGACCATGGGTGCATGGAAAAATTCCATGAAAATCCCCAATCAATCATAAACACCAAACATACTCTACCATAAAGCCATTGGGACCTTTGCTTGAGGGAATCCCTAACTTTTTGCCCTAGACCCAACTTGGACGAAACTTGTGGGGGTCACAAAGCCTTGTAAAAATTTACATAAGCCCCCCTCAATCTCCCTTATATCATGATAATACACAAAACACATGCTTGAGGGTCTAGGTTCAACTCTACCCATGGATTCATGGGATGGCCGAAACCCTAGGGGATCCTAGGGTACCCCAAAAATTCTCAAAAATTATATTTAATCTCTAAACATCATGAGAGCATATTAGACAACATTATGAAGATTTTTTAGCATCATCATGGACCCAAAAACCTAGTGGCCGAAACTCATAGGACTAGGGTCCTTGGTTTTTTCTTTCTTTGAACATCAAATCTTAAAAACCCAACCAATATATCATGCTAAAATCATAAGAAACTATTATACCACAGGTGAGGGAGTCTTATCTTGGTTGATCTTGATTTTTAAACCTTAAAAGAGAAGAAAAATTGTAGATCCTTTGGACACTTGAACCCCCTTGCCCTTGTATCCTTGGAAAACCCTTAGATCTTGGTGATGAGACCTTCTTGTGGAGCTTTCCAAGGGAGAACCTCTCCTTGAGGTTTCGGCTAGAATGAGGAGGGAGGAGGAGAGAAAATGCAATTGATGGAAGGAAGAAGGTAACTCTCAAACCCCCTTCTTTATAACACATTAAGGAGGGTAAGTGAAGAGTCATGGAGTCTCTTCCTCTTCCCTTAAGCCTTAACCAAACTCCATCTCATTCCCTCATAACATTCCCTTGCTAGGTGAGTTGGTTAGAGCATGCATGGTTGTACAAGAGGTCCAAGGTTCAATCCTTGGTCCATGCACCTTATTTTTATTCTATTTTTCCTTTTATTTTCTATTATTTTCCCCAAAATTCCAAAAATTCTCTAAAAATTCCCCCATAATTATGTTAATATTTCTCATTAAAACCCCTTTATATTTATATAAATTTCTACCTAAAATTCTCTAATAATTATGGTACTAAAAAGCCCATATAAGGTCCATTAGTACTTAACTTCTCAATTTAAATGGGAAAATATGGATTTCTAGGCCAAATTTTATATTAATATTTCTAGGACCCTCGGAAAATTATCTAGACATGCTCAATATTTTAAGAAAATATTAAGAGAATTTTCCGGGTCGTTACATTGAGAAATCTAGATATCCTAGGTCCATCAGTGGGTTTTGGTGAAAACCCACTGATGGACCTACACAACTCCTATTGCAACATAATATATATTCATTAGAAGTTAGGACAGCAAAAATATCATCTCTTATCTCTACCCTAACTATTGATGTAGGGTTTTGAGAATTCTAGATATTCTAGGTCCATCAGTGGGTTTTGGTGAAAACCCACTGAAGGACCTACACAACTCTTATTGCAATATAATATATAATCATTAGATGTTAGGACAATAAATCTTCAATCTCCTAGCTCTACCCTAACTATTGATATAGGGTTTTGAGAAATCCAGATATCCTAGGTCCATCAGTGATTTTTGGTGAAAACCCACTGATGGACCTACACAACTCCTATTGCAACATAATATATAATCATGAGATGTTTGGACAGCAAATCTACCAGCTTCTAGCTCTACCCTAACTATTGATATAGGGTTTTGAGAAATCCAGATATCCTAAGTCCATCAGTGGGTTTTGGTGAAAACACACTGATGGACCTACACAACTCCTATTGCATCATAATATATAATCATTAGATGTTTGGATAGTAAAAATATCATCTCCTAGCTCTACCGTAACTATTGATATAGGGTTTTGAGAAATCCAGACATCCTAGGTCCATCAGTGGGTTTTGGTGAAAACCCACTTATGGACCTACACAACTTCTATTGCATCATAATATATAATCATTAGATGTTTGGACAGCAAAAATACCATCTCCTAGCTCTACCCTAACTATTGATATAAGATTTTGAGAAATCCAGATATCCTAGGTCCATCAGTGGGTTTTCGTGAAAACCCACTAATGGACCTGCACAACTCCTTCTGTGCCAAATTTGTAAAATATGAACTCAGGCCTTGCAAGGAATCAAATTTTGGTATGCATTGTGTATTTAGGCACTATCCAGTTGGATTCCTCTTGTTTCAACTTTAAACCTGAACATAAGCCTGTTTTGATGATAACTCAGTATTAAAATAAAATTAGAGGATTTTGTGCCAACTTATACTATTATTTACAAGATTGCCCCTATAATTAAATTAATTAATTAACTATTGATAAATAATTATAATTTATTTTTTAGAATGGAAAATATATTGCAGTCCACGTTGGGCCTGAATATCTCACATATCAGGCCCATGGTGGGCCTGAAATCAGAGATATTCAGGCCCACCGTGGGCTTGAATATCTCTAATTTCAGGCCCAGGGTGGTTCTTAAATATGTAGATTTCAGACCCTTTTAAAATAGATATAAATACATAATCATTAAAATTAAAAAAAAATCAGATTAATATATGAAATATAACAAATTTATTTGTAGTTATATATATGTTATATCTTTGAAATAAAAATAAATATAACCCAAATTAATAAATAATACATATATAAAATAAGGCCCGCGTAGGGCTTGAAATCCTCTTATATCAGGCCCAGCAGTGACTAGGTTTAAAGCGTCCTTGGGAGCCTAGTGGTAAGCAATTGTCTTCTAGCTCATGATTTGTTGCCATTTGAAGGTAGCGTGCTTTCCTCCATTGGAGTCGTGTGGGCGACATCCTCGTCATTGGACTAGTGGAATTGTACGTGCCCTAACTTTTAGTTTTTCATTTCAGTTATTGCTTTTGACCTAGGGTTAGCGATAGTCTTCACTCACTGACCAAATATGAGGGGGCCCTTTATGAACGATATATAAGTGTTATATTTGTTTGTGTCAAATAATTTTTGTTTGATGGTTGCTAAGTTCGGGATGGCTCTAGAAAGATCATCTTCAAAGCAAGCAGCTCCCAACAAATCAAAGAAACAGCAAGGCCCTGGTGGAATTAAAAAAAATAGTTGACACAAAGAAAAATCAAATTGCCTAGCGAGTATACAAGTTTTGCCAACAGAGGTCGAAGTAAACAAATGAACTGGAAAAGTAGCCTTTGTCATTTCAAAAATTTTATTGATTCTGTTCCACCCACACCAGCACAAGAACAGTTGCTTCGAGATACACCCTTTTCTTGGGTCCTCGACCTTCCTAATAGTTCTTGTGTAAGACCCCAGGTTCAGAATATGTTTGATAATTGGGATGAAGAAGAACAGAGCTTTATATTCCATGGAAAAAAACTCAAATTCACAAAGGTACGTTGATATATCACTTATTCTAGGCATACCTGACAATGGAGAGATAGTCTAACTTGATTTGAATGAGGCCTCCAACCCACTATACAAGGAGTATTTTGAAGAGTCAGGTTGTTCTGCCAAGTATTTGGAGAAACTGATAATGAAGTCTACATCCAATGACAAGCTATACTGTCAGTTGTATATACTCTATTTTTTTCTACAATTCTATTTTGTGGTACTAGTAGCATACTTGCCATTCCTGCCCTGTCACTAATTGATTGTGTAGATGATTTTGACAATCTAGCAACCTATAATTGGTGCAATGCCGTGTACAATTTCATGGCTCCTCAGTTGGAAGCCATTGGAAAAGAGGTTACATTGAGGCATAGACCACATGTAGGTGATTCAACCCAAACGACCAAGGCTCCCTTGCTCAAGGGATTTCCAAATATTTTGACTGTAAGTTAGATTACATATACCTGTTCATATATGTTATGATGGATATTAATTACTAAATATAATCATGTTGCAGGTATGGGTGAGTGAACATATTAGTGTTGCTGCTCCAGAACATCCTCATAGATTGCCAAGAATACTTCGCTGGAGTTGGCCTAAGGCTCATGTTGAGAGTCTCAAAAGGATAATAGATCGTGTGGCCACAAATTTAATTATTGTTGATTTAATTCTGACTGAGTCAGAGCTGGATTTGGTACCTCACTACTCTCTGTGGGATCAGATTGAATCGACAGAGGGGGGGGGGTGAATATCGATCGGAAACGTTTTCGGAAAGCGAAGAGTAATTGCACAATGGAAAATAAAAAAAATCAATCGCTAACACGATTTCTTTTTACTTAGAAATATGGTTTTTATATTGGCTCCCCCTGGACTAAAGCCTCGATAAGGATTAGGCAAGATGTGAATCTTGTCCTTGGGTATCCAATACTAGTTTGGTCCAGCTTGTTTGTTTAAACAGAGCTTGGGGACCAATGCTTGGACTCGGGTTCTAGGTTGGTTCAACAGAATAATATGCACGTTATCTTGACTTGGTTTGATAACCGAGTCTGGATCGATTGAGTACGGACTTCTACTTTCCAAGGATCATGTCAAGACCCTTGGAACCTGAAAGAAACCGTTCCAAGCCAACTCTGAGCTCTTTGACTTGAGTTTTCAGAGAGGAATTCTCTTCCTCAAGTTTTTGAACTTGAGTTTCCTTCCTGAATTTGCTCGGTCAAGGACCTCGAGTTGACCTACTCTTTCAGGAGTTTTACTTTCTATCGGAGGGACTCAACCCGGATTTTGGCTTTCGCCAAGTTATGAGACAAGTAAGAAATTAATTTCGACAATTCATATTCTGAGTAACCTCTTGCAGTGATTTGCCCATTCTCTGAGATTGTGAGTCTTCCGTCGTCTGGTTCTGATTCTGATCCGAAGTCGATGTCTTCCAAGGCGGTTAGGGCGAGTAGATTCGCGTGCAGGACTTCTTCTTCTTCTTCGGAAGATGATTCACCCCAAGTGACTTGAATAACCTTCTTTCTGCGAGCCTTCTTGGTTTCCTTCAGGTTGGGGCACTCTGACCTGAAGTGTCCCTTTTTGTTGCATTTGTAGCAAGTAACCTTGGTCTTGCTCTTCGAGCTCGTTGAAGGTTCTGCTGGATCTTCCTTTCTTTGACTTGTTTTCTTCCTGCTTGTTTGGTACTTTAGTCCTTTGTAGTAATCCCAAGCAAGCTGAACCAACTTGGGTCGATTCCCTTCAGTATCTTCTGATTCCGAGTCTGAGTTGGACTCGGGTGCTGGTTGAGGCTTCTTTTTGGGAGCTTTTCCTTGAGATTTTCCTGTAACAAAAGATGTACCTTTCTCGATCAAGGTAGTGTTAGTTTGTTGTGCAGTTCTAATACAGAAAATAGCTCATCTAGCTTAATTTCAGATAAATTCCTTGAAACTTTGTAGGCATCTACCATAGACGCCCACAGTGAGTTTCTAGGAAACAAATTTAAAGTATACCTTATCAGGTCACAATTTTCAACCTTGTGACCTATCATGT
This sequence comes from Boesenbergia rotunda, assembly GCA_024364735.1. Lineage (NCBI taxonomy): Eukaryota > Viridiplantae > Streptophyta > Magnoliopsida > Zingiberales > Zingiberaceae > Boesenbergia > Boesenbergia rotunda. Next base: position 422,062 of record JAGFNQ010002563.1, on the reverse strand, counting down.
GCAGTCTGTTCATTAGCTCCTGAATTCTGGCGTGGAGTTGGGTTGTAGTCTCGCCGTCGTGCATCTTGATTGTATAGAGTCTGTTAAGCAACAGATCTCTTTTGCTGATCATCGTGTCTGAAGTACCTTCATGCAGCTCGATCAGCTTGTTCCAAAGCTCCTTTGAGCTGTTGAAGGGTCCTACCGTGGTTCAGCTCCTCTTTTGTTAAGCCACATTGCAATGTTTGGGTCGCCTTTGCGTCGACCTCAATTTTCTTCTTCAGTGGGCCATCCCACTCGGTATAGTGTTACACCACGCCTGGTGCATTTTTAGAAATTTTCAGCCCAGACTGGATAATTATCCATATTCCCACCTGAGTTTTTAGGTGGACTTCCATCCTGCTTTTCCAGTAGGAGAAATCTTTTCTACTGAAAAGAGGGGGACTGGCGGTGTTGTATCCCTCTTGCTGTTGGTGCAGGAAGCACCATATCGAACCTTGTTTTGATATTGGCAAAGGATTCAAAGTTAAGTTTGTTTGTGATCTAACAATATTCACTGAGTATGCAGGAAAAGTCCTAGCGAAGGGCTGCTAGGCACCTGGTGAAGGATTGCCAGGATCCAAAGCCCTAGCGAAGGACGGCTAGGCACCTGGCGAAGGAATGCCAGGATACAAAGTCCTAGCGAAGGGCTGCTAGGCAACTAGCGAAGGGCTGCTAGTCACCAAGTCCTAGCGAAGGGCTGCTAGGCAACTAGCGAAGGGCTGCTAGTCACCAAGTCCTAGCGAAGGACTGCTAGGCAACTAGCAAAGGGCTGCTAGTCACCAAGACCTAGCGAAGGACTGCTAGGCACCTGGCGAAGGACTGCCAGTATCCAAGACCTAGCGAAGGACTGTTAGGCACTGGGCGAAGGACAGCTCGGTATCCAAGACCTGGCAAAGGACCGTCAGGCAAAAGTCCAACCAGAGGAACGGTTGGCATCAGGTAAACTCTCCCGAGAGGAGTAGGTGAGGACGCGTTCCCCATCGAGGGAACAGTAGGCGTCGGTTCGACCTAGGGTTCCATTTTGGAAATCCAAAGTCAGAACCAAGACAGCTAAAGCTGTATAAAACTAACAACTTATTGCTTTTTGTTGTTTTCGTACTAACCCTGGATGCAGGACCAAAGGAACGAGTGTCTGCAGCTCAGAAAGCCTCAAAGGAGTGAGACAGCAGCTGAGTAGGGCACCCTGAGTGTCCAGGGCGCCCCGAAGGTGAAGATGAAACAAATGAAGCAAATGAGCCTCGACTGAATACTGGCCGGGGCGCCCTCAGCAGCCAGGGCGCCCTCAGCAGCAAGGGCGCCCTCAGCGCCCAGGGCGCCCTCAGCGCCCAGGGCGCCCTCAGCGCCCAGGGCGCCCTCAGCGCCCAGGGCGCCCTCAGCGCCCAGGGCGCCCTCAGCGCGCCCTCAGCGCCCAGGGCGCCCTCAGCGCCCAGGGCGCCCTCAGTAGTTATGGCGCCCCGCGCCTATGCTAGCGAAGCCAATCACCCCTATCCAGCCGAGAAGCCCGCACGGAAGGAGTCAAGCAAGGCGCCCCCAGCGTCCAGGGTGCCCCCAGGGTCAAACCTCATCCCTATTCGGGTGGGATAAAGTTTGACCGAGCGATGCTCGGATCGCTTGACACGTGGGGGGGGGGGGGCGCCCCCGACGTCCAGGGCGCCCCGAGGTGCTATAAATAGCACCCAACGCCCAGACTTCCAAGAAGATCTCGAACACAAAGCTTCTACGCTCTTCTGCTCTCACGCCTCGCTCCGGAAACTGCCCAACTCGAGCTGACGACGTCCTGCTGCTCCGGAAAAAGTCAATCCACTCCGGACGTCGGTAAAGAAGAGTGAATTTCAATTTACTGCACTTACTCTATAATCAATATTTGTAAATTGTTTTTGCGCCTATATAGAATTGCCCAAAGTAAACGGTCAACGACCATGGGTCTTGGAGTAGGAGTCGACCTAGGCTCCGAACCAAGTAAAACCTCCCGTGTTTGCGTTGTGTGTTTTTACTTCCGCTGTGCAATTTCTCTTAAGTTTTCAAATCTGAAAGTTTTCCGATATTCACCCCCCCTCTATCGGTTCTTCGATCCAACACTTGCATGGTCATTTAAAATTTTCTGAAAAAAAATTAAAAAAAAAGAACTTGTTCCAAAATTGAGTCTTGGATTAGTATTGCGAGAAGAATTTTTTATAGAAAAAAAATGATCAAGTGGTGTTGCACCAACCTTGATTAATGAGAAAATTCGAGCGAAAGAAAAATATTTAAAATTCGTAAATCCGAAAAAATTCTCAAACTAGTGGTTGCACTAAGTTTGAGCCACCCGCTCTGATACCACTTGTGGGATCAGATTGAATCGATAGAGGGGGGAGTGAATATCGATTAGAAACTTTTTCGGAAAGCGAAGAGTAATTGTACAGCGGAAAATAAAATAATCAATCGCTAACATGATTTCTTTTTTTACTTGGTTCGGAGTCGCGGTCGACTCCTACTCCAAGGCCCACGGTCCTTAACCGTTTACGATGAACAATTCTATATTCGAAAAGAGTTTACAAGTTGGAGTACAAATATAGAACTGAAAATGAAATTACAACACTTAAAAACTTTTACCAACGACCGGAGAGTTTGGATGTTCGGAGTAGCGGGTCGTCGTCGGCGCTTGAATCGCGAGTACGGAGCTTGTCGGAGTGTAGCGCTTGAACGAAAGTGTTGAGAATGAGATTAGAAAGTTGTTCCAAAGTCTTGGGGGTGACCCCCCTTTTATAGTGGTCTGTGGGGTGCCTGTGTTGAAGGAGGTGCCTGACACGTGACCTATCCTGTGAGAAACCCAATCCGCAGACTCGACCAGCGCTTATCCCTTCAACCGGGGCGCCTGAGCTGACTGGGGTGCCTGTGTTAACACAGGTGCCTAGCTTGACTTGGTCCAGAGGCTTGCATGACAGTTTGCTTCGAATGCTCTGTTTAACCCTTCACTGGGGCGCCTGTCTCAATATAGGCGCCTAGCCCAGCTAGGGCGCCTCACTCCATTGTGGCGCCTGAGTGCAGAAAACTCCTTCTATTTGTTCCTGCAACCAGGGTTAGTTCCAAAGACATACAAAGCATACAAATGATAAGTTTAGAGCATTATTTACAGCCTGAGCTGTCTTGGTTCTGTCTTTGGGTCTCCCAAATAGAACCCTAGGTCGAACCGACACCTAATGTTCCCTTCTACAGGGAACGCGTCCTCACCTACTCCTCTCGGGAGAATTTACCTTTTTGCCAACCGACTCCTCCAGTTGGACTTTTGGCCAGCTTCAGTCACCAGGTCTTCAGTGCCCAGTCCTCGACCAGGTCTTAGTGCCGAGATTTACTCACCAGGTCTTCGGTGCCCAGTCCTCAACCAGGTCTTTGTGCCCAACCTTACGTTAGGACTTAGTTGCCCAGCCAGCGGCCAGGACTTAGTGCCCAATTCATAGAACCAGGACTTAGTGCCTAATGTACCTAGGACTTTCCTGCACACTTAATAAGCTTGTTAGATCACAACCAAATCTTAACTTCTGAACCCTTTTCCATTATCAAAACATAGGTTCGACTTTGGTGCTTCCAGCACCAACACTCTCCTCCAACTCAAACACTTGTGCTACACTGTGAGATATTACAGCAGGCAGCAGAATGAAGCCTTCCTAGGGCCTTAGAAATGGAAGCCTGCAATCAATGTATGGAAAAGCAAGAACAAATTGATACCTTACAACAACAATTAACTATAGCTCTTAAAAATTTGAAGGATGTTAAAATTGAGATGACAACAGCCATAAGTGAGAAGGATGAAATAATTGCTCAGAAGGATACAATAATTGCTGAGAAGGATTCTCAGCTTAAACAGAAAGATGATATCCATAAAAGAAGGATAGCTGAACAAGATACGATCATAGCTCAGGCTGACGAGAGAATCCAGAAGCTGAATAAACAATTGGAAAGCAAAGGCTCAGATGATGCTGAGCCACTTCCCAAAAAAAAGAAAAATATCTTAGATCAGACCACCCTACTAGGGTAAAGACAAAGGCAAAGAAATTGTTCAGGATGAGGATGAGGATAAGGATGAGGATGAAGATGAAGATGACGAGGCTCCTGCTCCATCAATGTCACAAACTACAACGCAAAAAACACAATATGCAACCTCAACCCAAACAAAAATATCTGATCCACAAGCAGCTAAAGGCAAACAAATTCAAAAAGTCGAAAGCAAAATCTTGAAGAATGCCAGGGCATTTTTTAAGAAGAATAAAGATGCAGAGATTGCAGAAATATTATTAAAGCTTAGTAAATTAAAGTGAGTTTGTTGCTATTGCAAATGCATAAATTTGTAAAACAATGATGATTATTGTCATTCATTAATAAAGTTTAATGATTCCCTTGTTATTAAGTTGCTTATATTTTGTTCATGTAGGTATGAGTTGAATCCAGTATGGTTCAATGAGACCTTTTCATTAGATATGCAATCAGTTTTGACAATATTTGATTGGAATGACTACACCACCGGGGATTGCATAAATACATACTGGACAATTCTTGTAAATGAAGCAAAATCCTGTAACTCACCATACCACCCCTCCATATTCTGTGGGGTGGGGGTTAGATGTAAGTCAATTAGCAACTTATTTTGTTGTTTTTTTCTAGGATTTAGTCCACTAACACTTCCTTTTTAATAAACATAGGAACTGTTTGAGGTGATTCACGCTGCAGCATTTGAACAAACAATTGCTACTGATACAGATAAGCCAATTATATATATCATCTGTCCTCTAAATAATGTAGATGATCATTGGCATCTATTGATTATTGACCTCGAGGAAGGCAGTATCCTTCATTATAATTCTGTCAGTGCCACAGAAGGGTACACTGCCAAATTTGAGAAAACTGTAAGTTTTCTATTTGATATTTAAACTTTTACAAAAAGTTTAAATGCAATATAATTGTTACTAATGTAATTTCTGTGTAGGTGGTGTTTTTCAAAAATGGGAACTGGTCATATTACAAGATATGGAATAAAGGATTGTCTTCCATATCGGGGAAAGACTTTAATAAAATTGTAGTACAAGGACCCACCCAAAGCAGATCGTAAGATCATGTTTTTTTTTGTTAAAAAAAATATAATCTTTCAGGGTTGGATTTTAGTTGCTAACAACAATGACAATATTGGTTTTTTTTCAGGTTGGATTGTGCTTTTTTCATTATGCAGTATGCTGAAAGTCTGATCTTTCAAAGATCTACAGAGTTTTGCTAAAAGAAAATGAAACATTATCGATTTCAGGCGGGATATAAAATTATGAGAGACAAGTTCTGGAAGCTAAATCTGTAAAAATTGGTTTTGTTGATACAATGCATATGTAAGTGTCATGACAAACATTGTATATTTGTAGTTATAATGTATGTAATCCTTTTGAAATCAATGGAACATTGCTTTTGCTATCGATCCATGTTTTTGTATAATCTCTATTCTATAATCTGTAATTGTTGTCGATACTATCAATAATATTGAACCTTGCTTTTGCTGTAATAATTTGAATTTAGGCCCACATTGGGCCTGAAACAATCTGATTTCAGGCCCACGCAGGGCCTGAAACAAAATGATTCAGGCCCTCGCTGGGCCTGAAATAATCTCATTTCAGGCCCACACTGGGCTTAAAATAATCTCATTCAGGCCCACACTGGGCCTGAAATAATCTCATTTCAGGCCCATGCTGGGCCTGAAACAATAATGTTCAGGCCCACGTAGGGCCTGAACATTATTTGATTCAGGCCCACGTTGGGCCTGAAATCCTCTAGTTATAAGTATGATTAAATATTTATACGGCAATCTTTTATATAAATGTACATGTTGTGACAACATTTTAATAATGAAACAAGAAGGTTCCACCTTGAGAGTACCTAAATACACATTGCATATCACAATTGGATTCCATGCACATCATGACCTCATATTTTCAGAATTTGGCACAGAAGGAGGTTTGCATGATGGATCTAGGATATTTGGATTTCTCAAAACTCATTATCAGTAGTTAGAGTTTAGCTACGAGATGGTATTTTTGGTTTCCAAACATAGTCCTAATGATTATCAATTACGTGTTTATATAGTATCAATTGGCACAGAACAATGAATCAACAAAGCAAAAATCAGAGGGACTCAAATGTCAGATATTCAGAAAATAGAGGACTTCAGGACTTCAAGACCTGAAATAACATTATTGTGAGCGTGAAATCAGAGGACTTCAGGACTGATCTTTTCTGCTTACATTGAATTACACAAGGTGAAATGTATCATAATATTGAAATACTTCTTCAAGTCACAACATTAACAACAACTAGTATTTTAACAATACTTTGGTTATACAATATACAAAATATATACATTCATTTCTCTTCCTTACAAAATATACACTTTAATCAGAATATTCCTGCAATACATATACCAATTAACTCAAGACCTTGGGGCTGGCGGCATTCTACATGTCCTTCTATTATGGGCAAGTTGTTTGCATTGGCTGCATTTTAGTTTCACCTTGCCATTGTGTCTGGACTCAATCCGTGCCTTCTTTCGTCTACCAGGCTCCACAAGGCTACGGGGACCTAGAACTATAATATCGTTTACGCCTGTAGGCCAAAACTGCTTGCTTCTACAAGGATAAATATGATCCATGTAAACCCACTTCCAAGTTTCTGAATAAAAATAATGCTCACAATATGGGAGTGTATCCATGTTCCTGTGAATGATTACGGCAATAGCATGTGAGCAAGGGAGTCCTGAAATTTGAAAATCCCCACAATGACAAATTTTTTTTCCAAATCAATAATGTATGAAGTACCCCTTGCTTCTACTTCCATTTCTGATTGAGAGTAAGGGCGAACCTTATAATCTCTAGCTTTCTCTCTCCTTGAATCCATTTCTTTTGTAGCATGAGGTGTTAAAGCAACATGTCATTTAGAGACTTCCTCTCTACGGTTAAAGAACCATTGAGCTACTTTTCTTCTTGTATTATCAATTAACCTGTTTATAGGAAGCTCACGTGTAGACTTGAACAAAGCATTTAAGCTCTCCACATAATTCGTGGTAAGCATTCTGTACCTTCTCCCAATAAAGTGTGCATTTGCCCACCTTTTAGGGTCAATGTTCTGAAGCCACTTATGAGCATCTGGATGTTTTTCAAGCATTGTCTGCATTATCATATCATATTGGAGTGTTATGTTGGCTCATGCTGCTGCCTAAAACAAACCTAAAGCAGCTCTACTTCCAGTATCAGTTACCATATTACAAGACATGTGGTGGTAACAAAAAGCATGATGCGCGTTTGTGTAGACTTTTCTAACTGCTGATATAATGCCCCGATGTCTATCTGATACTATGGTGATTGAGTGATCATCGACAGCAAAGAACCTCTTTGTATGCTCTAAAAACCACTCCCATGCAGTCCCATATTCAACTTCAACTATTGCAAAGGCAACTGGGAGAACATTGTCATTACCATCAATCGCCGTAGCAATCAACAATACACCCCGATACTTTCCTCTTAGGTGTGTGGCATCAATTATGATAAGTCTACGCAAATAAGACCTGAACACCCTTCAGTAAGCACCAAAAGCCCAAAAACACCGCTGGAACTGATTGTCACCATTCTTGCATAGTGCCACATAAGTTTCATGATCTCTAGCTCTTAACTCACGCAGATATTGTGGAAGATCTCTATATGCCTCATCACAATCTCCGACAACCTTTTTCAATGCTTTCTCCCTAGCTATGTATGCTTTTCTGTATGATATAGTCACTCCAAATCTAGCTTTAATATCTGATATAATCATACTTGGTTTGTATTTTTCATTATGAAGAAATTGCTCTTTAACAAAAGAAGCAACAAATGATGAAGAGCATGCATGATGATCAGCACTTTCACTAACATTTCCATATTGGTGTTCCTTTACATATTTTGTAACAGTGAACTCTACTTCCCCCCTTGCTTCTACTCTCCATGTACATGGTTGGTTGAAGCACACTGCTTTAACTCTATTTTTTTGGGTGTCAACTGGGTTATATCTCATATGCTTAACCATGACATGTTTGACAAGTGCATTCTTGAATTCTTCTCTAGATGGAAATATCTGCCCCACAAAAAATTCATGCTCATCTCTTGCCTCTACGTCTCCAATTAGCCCAACAAGCAATCGAGAATTCAAAATATAAGGATCTTCAGCTAATAGAAACTCCTCCTGTAAGTCACTGTACTGATCTGGGGGGAATTTATATTGCTCAATCTGCATATCATCAGCTTGGAATTTTAGTACACTTGTACTGGGTTGTAATTCATCTGCATTTCAGATTTCAATTTCTTCCTCCCTACTCCAGGTTGGCTCAAAAAATTTAACAACTCTTATAGAAAAATTCAGACCCTTATCTTTTAGATTAGTTGCTTCTTCATTTAGATCAAATATCAAATTCCTTGTAATTCGTCAACAACATTATCATCCCTGAAAAATAAATTACAATTACATTTAGCAAACTTTGAAAATCATAATCAAGGCCCTAGGAGGGACTGAGGGTCTGAAAGCAAATGATATCATGCACTCTCAGGGTCTGAAATCCTTTAATTTCAGGCCCTCGGAGGGCCTGAAATCCTTTTATTCAGGCCCTCATAGGGCCTAAAGTTCTTTTATTTTAGGTCCTCCTATCATTTGATTTTAGGCCCTCCTAAGGCCTGATATGGTAATATATCACCCCCTAGGTCGAATTCAAGCATTAATTTATCCTAAGTTTAAAAAATTTCAGAGAACCCTAATTATATAATGCATGACACCCTTAGAGTCCTTCTCCAAACATAAAAATAGTAGAAAGAGTTTATCATGTATAAAACTAGGTCTGATACCATATCAAAGATGACAATCATACGTACATTACTATTTCTATTTGTTACCAAACTGTTGCTTGCTTTTTCTCCTTCAACCCCTATCTTCCTCAGGTGCCTTGGTGATGAATCGAGTTGTGCAAGGTAGAAATATATATGCACCTTCGTGATGAATCGACTTATGCAAGGTAGAAATATATATATAGGCTGAGAAAAATTCGACTCCCTGGGTATCCAAATCATAAAATATTATTTTACTGATAAAGTGGTTCGGATGTCTCGAAAATGTGAATTGAGAAAGCCATTTCTTGGCGGGAGGGGTATAATAGGAAGTTGACTAAAAGGGATGTGCCCTTTGTTAAAAAAGAAACCATGATACGCCTTTTGGTAAATACCAATTCTTAGGTACGCCCTTTGGTAAAAAGCCCTTTGGTAAAAAGCCATTTTTTATTTAACAGTTTGAAAAGATAACACCAGAAAACAAATGTCAATTAAACTCCATTCTGATGAAACTCTAGAACGTTATAAGGCAAGGTTGGTTGCTCTAGGTAATCGATAAGAGTATGATATTGATTATGAGAAGATATATGCACCCATGGCTACAATGACTAGTGTATGAATACTCCTTGCAATTGTTGCTTCCCAAGCATGACACATTATCAAATAGATGTGAAAAATACTTTTCTTCATGAAGATCTCAAAAAAACTATCTATATGACATCTCCTCCTGGTTTGTTCTCCTCTCCCACTTCCAAAGTGTGTAAGTTAAGGCACTCATCATATAGCTTTAAATAGGCTCCTTGTGCTTGGTTTAAGAAGTTTCATTCTACCTTACTGCAATTTAAATTTATACAAAGCCGATATAATTCTTTTTTATTTCTTTGTAAAACTTCTACATAGTTATAAATGGAACATATTCTTTATTGATTACTCAACTTCAGCAACACCTTCGAGTTTTTTTCATATGAAAGATATTGAGATTGAAAGTTCATTTTGACTATTATAGTATTTCTACATCAACATAAATATATTCAAGATTGGTTGCTTTAGCTAGACTTTATGACTCTTCATTTGTTGATACTCCTCTAGAGATGAATGCTAAGTATCATGTGGACGAAGGAGATCTATTTGATTATCCATTTTTATATCACCCATTAGTAGTAGTTTGAACCCACTCCTCTCTATAATCATAATACAAGTGCTATTCAAATATCTCATAATCCAGTGTATCATGAGCGCACCAAGCATATTAAAGTGGCTTGTCACTATATTCGAGATGTTATTGTTGAAATCTAAGGATTTATATATCTTCACAATGTCATGATATTGTCCACTTTAGGCCTAAGCCCTCATAGCTTTGTTTTTAGGCTAAGGTCTCATGCCAATAGAGATATCTTTCATCCTTTTCAACCCATAATCTTTTCCATGTCTTACCAATGTAGGAGTTTGATTGTATCTACAATAATCCTCCTCTCAAACGAAGGACCATATTGCCCTCATGGTCTGGGTTTCCCCGCAAATATCTGATCACTTTTGACCTGTTCAAAGTATTTGAACATGCCAACCAAGGATCTAGTCACCTTTTGACCTGATCTAGGCCTCCCCACAATCATCATCACCAGTCACTCTTAACCTACTCCGGGTCTTCGGGCCTCCCCTATAGGTTTTGTGTCGGGCCGGCTAGAGGGGGATAAAAGCCATGAAAAGAAAATCTTAATCTTTTGCCTCTAACTCAGCAAAGATGAATAGATTAGTTAACCAAACAGAATAACATAAATAACTAAAAGAAAAAGAGGCTCTGAGTTTACTTGGCTTGCAACCTGGGTCGTTACTAATCCAAAACGATGAATACGTACTAGATTTTCTCCTTTGTCGTAGGCAAAGAAGTCTCCTACAAGCGTTAATAGTACAAACAGTTGAGCACAAAATTAGAGAAGTAATTACAATTAATGAATGAATAATTATGAGCTAAAGGACTCTATTTATAGCTGGAAGAGCTTATCTGCTACTGACGTGGCACATCCTAGGCGCTTGTATGGGATATGGGTGCCTAAGTTTGGTCAAACCTTATCTTCATCGCAATGACCATAAAAAAGTCTCTTTTCATGATAACACAGCTGAACTCGGGCACCTATATCATTCTCGAGTGCTCCTATTGAATACGATTACCTCGGATAACTTCCAGGGTGCTCTGAACATCTAGAGCGCCATGGACCTCGATACAGGCACCCCAGACCTCAATACGGATGCCCCCATACTCTGGTCCTGATCAACTTCTAGTTGACCAACCTTCTGATGCTTTCTTTTGGGTGATTTCTAATCATCCAAAGTTGAGCTTAGCCGAACTCAACTTCCAACCTTCTCCTCGAGCAGTCTTCCTCCCTAGTTTCTCGTCCCTTGGATGTTGCATATGGCCTTCTCGTCAATCGGTGTACTCTTCCGCAGTCTTCTCGTCTCTCAGACGCATTGAGCTCATCATCTCCTTTCCAGTGTCAACATTCTCGTTTGCTGCATCTTTTGCTCAACTTTTTGTGCTTCTAAGCTCCTATACACTTAGACACAAGGATCAAAGCAACATGACCTAACTTGACTTGGTTGACCACATCAAAACTTTCCCGAGGTATTTACAATTTCTCCCTTTTTGATGTACATTAACCCGAGCTAAGTCAGGAAAAAACAAGAGAAAAAAAATTACAATTTAGTACAAAAAATATTGCAATGTAAACCTCCCCCTTAACTTAATTTTCATATCTTTTGATCAAATCAAAAAAATGGTTAAGTGAAAAAAATCTTTAAAAAAAATCGAAAAAACCTTTCTTTAAAAAATATCTCTTTAAAATTTGGTTACGAAAAGTAGTTTTTGAAAAAAACAACAAAAATAGCTTTCTCCTACCAAAATAAGTTGTTATTTTTCTAAGTATGTAAAGTTTAATCAACAATTATTAAAAAAAGTATTTCGTCAAAAACCTATTTTCAAGATATTTTCAATTTAAAATTCCATTTTGATAAAAAATTCATAAAAATTATCTTTTTATTTGAAAATTTATAAAACTTTTTGAGAATATATCAAAATACCAATTTTAGTCATGTAAAAATTTTAAAGATAAAAAATACTTTTTTCTTGAGTGTTTAAAAATAATTACTTAATAGATACGACAAATTTTGAAATAAATGCTAAGAAAATGAATTTTGACTTAAAAATGGTGATAAATTTTTGGAAAATTCAAAATCTAACCGTTAACCTCCAAAAAATTCAGTTTTTCACAAATCATTTTGAAGTATTTTTAAAATTTAAAATTAAATTTTTAATCAAAATTTGTAAAAATACTTTAACAGTCGAAAAAATGTCAAACATTTTCTATAGATAGATATAACTGGTTTCTATAAAAAAAAAAATTTAAAAATAATTATAATCCAATCACAATTTTGAAATAAAAATTTCCAAGATGTCAATAAAACAAAATTAAATTAATTTTTAGCATGCACAAAAAATACTTTAACAATTCAAAACTGATTTAGGAATCTAATATAAATTTCTACCTACAAGGTTTATCAAAAATTTGGGTGGAATATAATTTTTGAGTGCTTTTATAATTTGTTCTTTATAATTCCTAATATATCAGTTTAGTCTTCCATAAAAATTTTCATAATTTGATATTTGAGAATTACTTGAGCATGCAAAGTTCTTTAATTTTTCTATTTGGCCACTATAATTTTCTCCTTTGTCATATGTAGAGAAGTCTCTTACAAACGTTAACAATACAAATAGTTGAGCACAGAATTAGAGAAGTGATTACAATCAATGAATGAATAATTCTAAGCTAAAGAATTCTATTTATAAAGCCTGGAAGAGCCTATCCACTACTGACGTGGCACATCCTGGGTGCTTGTATGGGATACGAGCGCCTGTCGTAAAAATAACTCTTTTTTGGATAACACAGCTGAACTTGGGCGCCTGTATCATTTTCGGTTGCCCCTATTGAATACTGGCACCCTAGACAGTTTCTCAGGCATCCTGGACATCTCAAGAGCCTTGAACCTCGATACGAGCACCCTGTGTTGGTGTAGGAATCACCATATCGAACCTTGTTTTGATATTGACAAGGGATTCAAAATTAAGTATTATTGGTGATCTAACGTTGTTACTCAAGTGTGCAGGCAAAGTCCTAGCGAAGGGCTGCTAGGCACCTGGCGAAGGACTGCCAGGAAACAATGTCCTAGCGAAGGGCTGCTAAGCACCTGACGAAGGACTGCCAGGAAACAAAGTCCTAGCGAAGGGCTGCTAGGCACCTGGCGAAGGACTGTTAGGAAACAAAGTCCTAGCGAAGGGCTGCTAGGCACCTGGCGAAGGACTGCCAGGAAACCAAGACCTGGCGAAAGACTGTCGGACACCAGGCGAAGGACTGCCTGGTACTGAAGACCTGGTGAAGGACAGTTAGGCACCTGGCGATGGACTGCTCGATAAAAGTCCAACCGGTGGAGCCGGTTGGCAACAGGTAAATTCTCCTGAGAGGAGTAGGTGAGGACGCGTTCCCCATCGAGGGAACAGTAGGCGTCAGTTCGACCTAGGGCTCCATGTTGGAGACTCAAAGTCAGAACCAAGATAGCTACGACTATAAGACTCACTAACATATTTGCTCTATCTTGTTTGGTACTAACCCTGGATGCAGGACCGAAGGAACGAGTGTCTGCAGCTCAGAACGCCTCAAAAGAGTGAGGCAACAGCTGGGTTGGGCGCCCGGAAGGACCCGGGCGCCCCCGTGCTCCCGGGTGCCCCGGATGCCTCGGGCGCCCCGGGCTCAAGCCAACGAAGCGGATAGAGTCAAGCCAGCGAGAAGCCCGCAGATTGAGTCAACCTGGGCGCCCCCAGCGTCCTGGGCGCCCCAGAGTCAACTCTCAGCCCTATTCGAGTGGGATATGGGCTGACCGAAACTTGCTCGAATCGGCTGACACGTGGGGGGGGGGGCGCCCCCAATGTTCAGGGCGCCCTGGGAGGCTATAAAAAGCCCCTCGACCCCAAGGCTTCAAACAACACTTCTTCCAACGCCAATACGCTCTTCTACTCAAGCGCTCTCCTCCGGAAACCTTCCATCTCAAGATTCTAGCGCAACGACGACCGTACGCACCGAAGAACGATCTACAACGGGCGTCGGTAATAAAGTGCGAATTTTTAATTGTACTTTTACTGCATTAATATTGTACATATTCTTGTAATTATTTGCACGACTATAGTATTGCCCGCAGTAAACGGCCAACGACCGTGGGCCTTGGAGTAGGAGCCGACCGCGACTCCGAACCAAGTAAAATCTTGGTGTTTTGTGTGTTGTTTATATTTATTTCTTCCGCTGCGTATTCTCTTTTTCAATCCGAAACGACTAACGATATTCACCCCCTCTATCGTTTTCTCTCGATTCAACAAGTGGTATCAGAGCGGGGAAGCTCAAATTTGGTGCAACCACCAATTTGAGAGTTTTTCGGAATTTCGAATTTATTTTTTTTCTCGTTAGTCGAGGTTGGTGCAACACCACTCGATCGCCTTTTTCAAATTTGAATTCTCATTTTTTCACCATAAGTCAGAATTGATAATACGATTAATTATTGAAAATTTGTCATAATTTTTTTTCATTATTTTAATATTTTTTTCTCGAAATTCGTGCTACCTTAACTCGAGCAAAATTTCTCCCAAATATTGAAGTCTTATTTTTTCATTATTAATCAGAATTGATAAAGCCATCATTTTCTAAAAATTTGTCTCAAACTTTTTATTATTATTTTATTATTATTCTACCTCGAAATTCGTGCAATATATTTGTTGGGTTATTTTTTCCCTTCTCCTGCACTACTAATCCATGACCAAGTCTTGGTATATTCTGTTATTTCTTTTGTGTGCAAGGATTACTTTAAATGGCCAACCAAGAGTGGAACAGTGGCCGTCCACCGCTCTTCTCTGGCGAAAATTTCAATTCCTGGAGAAGTCTAATGGAATCCCACTTAAAGGCCAATCTGGAGTTATGGTTGATAATCCAAACGGGGTTCACATTCCCCACAAAAGATGGAGCATCGATCGCCTGGGACAAATTGGACGAACCAACTCTAAGGAAGATCGAGACTGATGCTAAGACAACAGTAATCCTACAATGTGGCCTGACCAAAGAAGAATTGAAGCGGGTCGAATCCTTCACCTGTGCCAAGGAGATGTGGGAAAAGCTAATCTATCTACACGAAGAGAGCTCCGAAACTGAGATCTTAGAAGAGTCAGCACCCAACCTCAAAATTGACTCCAGATCAGAAGATGAGATAGAATCCATACTTGACTGCGAATTCGAGCCAGAGTCAGAAGACAAAGTGACTGAGACAAAAATGGTAACCAATTTTGAATTTTTTCCAGAATTACAATTAAATAATCAGACTGATACTATAATGGTCGAGGAAGGTATAAATTCTATTGCAGTTAAAATTCCAAAAGAACCACCAAAGAAGGAGCTTCAACCAGTACCCGAGTCCGACTCAGACTCAGAATCAGAAGACGATCAAGGAGATCGACCCAAACTGGTCCGATTAGCTCGTGATCATTACAAGAGTACTGGACAAACGATCGGGAAAGATAAGTTTTCAATATTTGAGAATCCATTATTTATCTCAAATAACTTGATTAATTCATATAAATTAGTTAAGGTTAATATGTTAGAAAACTTATTTCACAACCTTGCTGATTTTAAGAACCCAAAGTATTATTTCAATTATGATATAACTTAGATCATTTTTTTTTGTCATGTTTACATGTTTTTTTTGCTTACAATTAGGATTGGTTAGTTTAAGGACTAAAATAATTTAACTGAAATTTGAACAACATAGTATTGGGAGGCGGTCAGATGATAGTACGTTAGGGAAGCCTTTTCTAATAAGGTCAAGTATACATTACTTGGTCTCTTTAGACTGGTGAAACTAGCCGAAGCTACCGATCCAAGACCCAAACTAGTTAGACCAAAATTTTTCAAAAAATAATTTTGAAAATGAAATTTCATTAAAAGGCTTTGTCAAGGAAAGGGTTGATGATCCAATAAGGCTACGGCCAAAGAAGGCCTTGTGCCTCGCCAAGACCTGGAAGCCAATTTTTGAAATTTAAATTCAATTTATTCTTTGTCAAATTTGAATCTAACATAAATTTTCAGTTAATTGTAGATTCAAATATTCCTTTTCAAAACAAATTTAAATTGTGTTTAAAAAATTAATTTAACTTTTTCAAAATTAATCATGATTTTCTACTTCAAAATTAATCATGATTTTCTCAAAATTAAAATATTTATATCACAAGACCCATAAGGTTAACATGTTTGATTACGTAAAACTGGGTGAGATATCTAGGGCCTAAAAGCATAATTCACTATCCTTTTAAATAAAAAGGTTTGCAAAAGTTATTCAAACTTACCTCTTTTTTTAATTTATTGTACTGTACTCTACTTTTTCATTCCTAGCTTTTTTCTTAAATATCATGTCAAATATCACAATAGAATCATTTTAAATAGAATCTAGGGCTTGTTTGATTTAGTTATTAATTGGTCAAACATAGTCAACTGAGTTAAACTTGGTCAACATAGTCAACCCTAGTCAACTTAGTCAAACCTGGTCAAGATTGAAATCCCTTAAGGTACTTAGATAAAAGTCAGAACGTGTCATATACAGGGGGTGTTCTTCTTAATCTTTTTTTCGAAAAATTCAGATTTTTCAAAAACATTATGCTCTAAAACTTATTATCATTTCAAAAATAAGGTTCAAAAACCCTCGTATATTACTATCTCTTTGAAAAATTATCATCATTTCAAAATGATTTTCGAAAACTGTGCTATCATTCCAAGTTGTGTTTTCAAAAATTATCTTCTTAAAAATTATCATACTTCAAAGTTATTCTCTTGATTTTGGTAAACCCTAAAGACATAGAGGAAGGTCCACTTCATAATCTACAAGGACTCCTAGGATATGTCAAATTTAGGGGGAGTATGAATCAAAAGAAGAATTTCTGAAAAGTTTTTATTAGTAATTACCTGTTTTGAAATTATTAGATAATTCCTTGATCTGAACTGAACTCTAAAGACTTAGAGGAAGAGTACTTGTGGTCAACAAGCTTCCTAGGACTGGGTCAAGTTTAAGGGGAGGTCAAATTAAAAGAATTATTGAATATTTCAAGGCAATATGTTTTCATACATGTATTTTCAAATCCTTCTGAAAACACAAGTAATTTCCCTTCAAATATTATCATTTTATATATTATTATTCTCAAAATATTTTTTTAAATAAAATCAACTTGAAATAGTACTTCTCTTGAGCTTGGAAAAATTTTCAGGACACTTAAGGAAATGCCCTTGTAGCTAACGAGGCTTCCTAGGATTCTGTCAGACTGGAAGATAAACCAAGTCTAAGAAAATATTGTGCCTTCAAAAGTTCATACTTTTTAAAAATGTACTTGCATATATATTCAAAATACTATCATTTTGGCTTATCAAAATTGTTTTGGAAATAATTTTTACTTGAGTTGGAGAATTTCCAGGAAACTTAAGGAAATGTCCTTGTAGTTAACAAGGTTTCCTAGGATTGTGTCAGACTGGAAAAGAAACCAAAGCAAGTAAAATATTATGTGTTAAAAAACAATATTTTTATAAGTACTTTCAAAAGATAAGTCAAGTAATCTTCTTTAATATTTTAAAATTACTTAAATGCACAATATCTTTCAAAGTGACTTATAGTTTTCAAAGATACAGATATTTTAAAGTACATACATTTTTTCAAAATATTCAAAACAAGTAAACTTATTTTTGCTTGTCAAGCATGAACTCAATGAGAATATACACTTGACGCCAGTTCTGTTTTTGAGCATCAATTATTCATTTTTTAAATTTGTGTTACTTAATTTTTTTTCTTGACATTATTTTACTAAGGATTATCTTTCGATCAAATATTTATATTTTCAAGACTCATAAGCTCTGATACGTAAATTTTAAAGCTTCTTTAAAAATTAGTTTTCAAGAGTTCCTGATTGATACATGGCCTAGGGGGAGAGTAGAAATTAAATTCTTCCTTAAACATTTTCCCTTTTTCAAAGAAAGTTTATCCTAGAAATGTTCTAAAACATAAGGAGAAGAATTTCACATTAAGGGGGAGAGAAAGAAAATTTTGTCTAATTTTTATTTCTTTTTCAAAAGGTGCTTCAAAAATATCTAATTGTTTCAAAATTTTTAAGTGCATGTTTTTTTTCTAAGTAAAATTTTTTTTAGTAAATAAAATTTGTCTGAGCAAAAATTTGTTGAAAATTTTGGCAAATATTTCCAAGTAAAGTTTTTTTTGGTGAAAAACTTATCTTAAACATTTTATTTTTCAAAATACACAAAGTATTTCCAAGCGAAGTCTTTTGAAACAAAATTTTCCCAATTCTCAATGTTGAACCTTTTGTTAGGGAAATTTGGCTTCAAAATTTTGCCTAAGTAAAATTCTTTTTGCAAAGCCTTGTAAGTAAAACTTGTTTAACAAAATTTAGGCTTGCAAAACATTTCAAAATGAAAAATTATCTAAGTGTAAAAAGTTTTTTTATGAAAATGCTTTTACTCTATTTTTGAAAAACACTTTGTCAAAAACATGAAGCACTTAGAAAAACTCAAAAATCCCTGTTAGATATGTTGTTCACCTATAAATGTTTTTTGATATATGTCAAAGGGGGAGGAAAGGTCAAAGTTAAGAGTTAAGTTAATTGTTGTTTTGTAACATAATTATTCAGGGGGAGTATGAGAATTTTTTTTTTCAAAATTACATTAGTTTTACACTTTATACTATTCAGAATTACTATGTTTTATTGGTCTGAACCTTCTTGCTTAAATTGTTGTAATTTTTACTTGACTTTGAATTGTGTTGCCATAAATCAAAAAGGGAGAGATTGTTGGTGCAGGAAGCACCATATCGAACCTTGTTTTGATATTGGCAAAGGATTCAAAGTTAAGTATTATTGGTGATCTAACGTTGTTACTCAAGTGTACAGGCAAAGTCCTAGCGAAGGGCTGCTAGGCACCTGGCGAAGGACTGCCAGGAAACAAAGTCCTAGGGAAGGGCTGCTAGGCACCTGGCGAAGGACTGCCAGGAAACAAACTCCTAGCGAAGGGCTGCTAGGCACCTGGCGAAGGACTGCCAGGAAACAAAGTCCTAGCAAAGGCTGCTAGGCACCTGGCGAAGGACTGCCAGGAAACAAAGTCCTAGCGAAGGGCTGCTAGGCACCTGGCGAAGGACTGCCAGGAAACAAAGTCCTAGCGAAGGGCTACTAGGCGCCTGGTGAAGGACTACCAGGAAACAAAGTCCTAGCGAAGGACTGCTAGGCACTTGGCGAAGGACTGCCAGGAAACCAAGACCTGACGAAGGACTGCCGGGCACCAGGTGAAGTACTGCCTGGTACTGAAGACCTGGCGAAGGACAGCTAGGCACCTGGCGAAGGACTGTTGGGCAAAAGTCCAACCGGAGGAGCCGGTTGGCAACAGGTAAATTCTCCTGAGAGGAGTAGGTGAGGACGCGTTCCCCGTCGAGGGAACAGTAGGCGTCGGTTCAACCTAGGGCTCCATGTTTGAGACCCAAAGTCAGAACCAAGACAGCTACGACTGTAAGACTCACTAACATATTTGTTCTATCTTGTTTGGTACTAACCCTGGATGCAGGACCGAAAGAACGAGTGTCTGCAGCTCAGAACGCCTCAAAGGAGTGACGCAGCAGTTGGGTTGGGTGCCCGGAAGGACCCGGGCACCCTAAGTACAAGCCAAACATGAGTTCAGCAAAAGCATGCTTCGGAAGCTCACTGGGCAGGGCACCCCCATCCTCCCGGGCGCCCCGGATGCCTCGGGTGCCCCAGGCTCAAGCCACCGAAGCGGATAGAGTCAAGCCAGCGAGAAGCCCGCGGATCGAGTCAACCCGGGAGCCCCCAGAGTCAACTCTCAGCCCTATTCGAGTGGGATAAGGGCTGACCGAGACTTGCTCGGATCGGCTGACACGTGGGGGGGGGGGCGCCCCCAACGTTCAGGGCGCCCCGGGAGGCTATAAAAAGCCCCTCGATCCCAAGGCTTCAAACAACACTTCTTCCAACGCCAATACGCTCTTCTACTCAAGCGCTCTGCTCCAGAAACCTTCCATCTCGAGATTCTAGCGCAACGACGACCCTACGCACCGAAGAACGATCTACAATGGGCGTCGGTAACAAAGAGCGAATTTTTAATTGTACTTTTACTGCATTAATACTGTATATATTCTTGTAATTATTTGCACGACTATAGTATTGCCCGCAGTAAATGGTCAACGACCGTGGGCCTTGGAGTAGGAGCCGACCGTGACTCCGAACCAAGTAAAATCTTGGTGTTTTGTGTGTTGTTTAGATTTATTTCTTCCGCTGCGTATTCTCTTTTTCAATCCGAAACGACTAACGATATTCACCCCCCCCCTCTATCATTTTCTCTCGATCCAACACCCTGGACCTCAATACAGGCGTCCCCATGCTCTAGTCCTGGTCAATTTCTGGTTGACTAGACTTTTGACACTTTCTTTTAGGTGATTTCTGATCATTTGAAGTTGAGCTCACACAAACCTAACTTTCGACCTTCTCCTCAAGCAGTCTTCCTCCCCGGCTTCTCATCTCTAGGACGTCGCACACACCCTTCTTGCCCACTAGTATATGTTGGTGCAAACAGCACCCAAGTCGAACCTGTGTTTTGATAATGGCAAAAGGGTTCAAAAGTTAAGATATTATGTTTATCTAACATGCTACTTGAGTGTGCAGATTGGAAGTCCTAGCGAAGGACTGCTAGGCACCAGGCGAAGGACTGCCTGGAAACGAAGTCCTACCGAAGGACTGCTAGGCACCAGGCGAAGGACTGCCTGGAAACGAAGACCCAGCGAAGGGTTGCTGGGCACCTAGCAAAGGGCTGCTAGGCATCGAAGACCTAGCGAAGGAATGCTAGGAACCAAGCGAAGGATTGCTTGGTACTGAAGACCTGGCGAAGGAAAGCTAGGCACCTGGCGAAGGACTGTTGGGCAAAAGTCCAACCAGAGGAGCCGGTTGGCATCAGGTAAATTCTCCTGAGAGGAGTAGGTGAGGACGCGTTCCCCGTCGAGGGAACAGTAGGCGTCGGTTCGACCTAGGGCTCCATTTTAGAGACCCAAAGTCAGAACCAAGACAGCTACGACTGTAAGACTCACTAATATAGTTGCTCTATCTTGTTTGGTACTAACCCTGGATGCAGGACCGAAGGAACGAGTGTCTGCAGCTCAGAGAGCCTCAAAGGAGTGAGGCAGCAGCTGGGTTGGGTGCCCGGAAGGACCCGGGCACCCTAAGTACAAGCCAGAAAAGAGTTCAACAAAAGCATGCTTCGGAAGCTCACTGGGCGGGGCGCCCCATGCTCCCAGGCGCCCCCGTGCTCCTGAGCGCCCCGGATGGCCCAGGCGCCCCGGACGGCCCAGGCGCCCCGTGCTCAAGCCAACGAAGTGGATAGAGTTAAGCCAGCGAGAAGCCCACGGATTGAGTCAACCCGGGCGCCCCCAGCGTCCCGGGCGCCCCCACAGTCAACCCTCAGCCCTATTCGAGTGGGATAAGGGCTGACCGAGAGTTGCTCGGATCGGCTGACACGTGGGGGGGGGCGCCCCCAACGTTCAGGGCACCCCGGGAGGCTATAAAAAGCCCCTCGCCCCCAAGGCTTCGAACAACAAGTTTTCCAACGCAAATACGCTCTTCAACTCACGCGCTCTGCTCCAGAAATCCTTCATCGTGAGATTCTAGCGCCAGCGACGACCCTACGTACCGAAGAACGATCTACACCGGGTGTCGGTAATGAAGGGTCAATTTTTAATTGTATTCATACTGCACTTACTACTGTACAACTGTTTGTAAGATTTTGCGCACATATAGAATTACCCCAGTAAACGGTCAACAACCGTGGGCCTTAGAGTAGGAGCCGACTGCGACTCCGAACCAAGTAAAATCCTGGTGTTTGCGTGTTGTTTCGTTTTAATTTTTCCGCTTCGTATTCTTTTTTTCAATCCGAAACAACTTACGATATTCACCCCCCTCTATCGTTTTCTCTCGATCCATCAAGTGGTATCAGAGCGAGATTGCTCAAAATTGGTGCAACCACCAATTTGAGAATTTTTCGGATTTTTATGAAATATTTTTAATTTTTATTTTTCGCTCGAATTTTTTTTTCCGTTAATCGAGGTTGGTGCAACACCCCTCGATAAATATTTTTGTTTATCCCGCACCACTAATCCAAGACCAAGTCTTGGGGCAGAATTTTTCTTTATTTTCTTTCTCTTTTCAGACAAAATCCTTAATGGCCATGCAAGAAGGCTTCAGCACTGCAAGGCCACCGCTCTTCAGTGGGGAGGATTTCTCCTACTAGAAGAGCAGAATGGAGGTCCACCTGAAAACTCAGGTGGACATGTGGATAATCATCCAGTCCAGACTGGAAATACCAAGGAATGCTGATGGAGTACAATGAATGGGACGCTGCACTCAAAAGAAAAATTGAAGCTGATGCTAAAGCGACACAAACACTCCAATGCGGCCTAACAAAAGAGGAGCTGAACCGGGTGGGTCCATTCAACAGCACCAAAGAACTCTGGGGTAAGCTGATCGAACTACACGAAGGAACCTCCGACACCCGGATCAACAAGAGGGACCTTCTGCTAAACAAGTTATACACCATCAAGATGAACGAAGGCGAATTAGCAGCTCAGCTCCACGCTAGAATCCAGGAGCTGATGAACGGTCTACACACAATTGGTCACAAGGTAGAAAACCATGACCTAATAAGGTACGCCCTCAACGCTTTCCCAAGAAACACCTTGTGGGCATCTATGGTAGATGCTTACAAAGTTTCTAGGGATCTTTCCAAAATCAAGTTAGATGAACTTTTTTCTGAACTCGAATTACATGAACAGACTAACTACAATCCGGTCGAGAAAAGTATTGCTTTTGTTGCAGGTAAAGCTGGAAAAACATCCAAGAAAAAAATTCAACCTGCACCCGAGTCTGATTTAGACTCAGACTCAGAAGACGACGAAGGAGACCGACCTAAGCTGGTCCGACTGGCCCGAAACTACTACAAGGAACTGAAGAATCAATCCAACAGAAGGAAAGCCAGCCGAAGAAAAGAAGAACCAGCTGAACCCTCAAATGACAAAAACAAACCAAACGTGACCTGCTACGAGTGCAAAAAGAAGGTCACTACAAGACGGAGTGCCCTAACCTAAAGGAAACAAAGAAGATAAGAAAGAAGAAGGCACTTCAGGCAACGTGGGACGAGTCCTCCTCCGAAGAAGAAGAAGAGGTCCCACAGTTGAACCTGCTCGCACTAACCGCCTCAGAATAAATCGAGACCGAGCCAGAGTCGGAGCCGGACGACGACAAACTTACATTCTCAGAAGACGGTGAAATAACTGTAAGTGGTTTTTCAAAGAATCAATTAAATGAATTAATTTCTTATCTTTCTTGAGATTTGGCGAAAGCTAAACTCCGAGTCGAATCACTCCGACAGGAAGTAAAACTCCTGAAAGAGAGAGCTGACTCTAGATCCTTAACTGAGAAGGTTCAAGAAGGAACCTCTACTCAAGTTGAAAAACTTGAGAAAGAGAACTCCTCTTTGAAAACTCAAGTCAAGGACCTTAGAGCAGCCTTAGAACGATTCACTTCTGGTTCCAAGGGTCTTGACATGATCCTTGGAAAATAGATGTCGGTTCTAAATAGATCTGGATTAGGCTATCAAACCAAGTCTAGACAAAGATCGTACTATGCTGTACTGAATCAGTCCAGAACTAAAATTCAGGCATGGGTACCCAAACTGTGCCTGAACAAACAAACTAGATCAAATCAGTATTGGATCCCCAAGGACAAGATTCACATCTTGCCAAACCATTATCGTGGCTTTAGTCCAGGGGGAGCTAAATTAAAAATAATATTTATTGTTAGATAAAATTTAAATTTTTGTTTGCAAATTGCATGATTGATTGTTTATTTAATTCCTGCAATTTACCATGCTTAGACTTATGACTGGTTAGTTTAAGGACTAAACCAACTTAACTAAAATTTGACAACATAGTATTGGGTGGAGGTGAGATGATAGTACGTTAGGGAAGCCAATTCTAATAAGGTCAAGTATACTCTACTTGGTCTCTTTAGACTGGTGAAACTAGCCGAAGCTACCGATCCAAGACCCAAACTAGTTAGACCAGAATCTTTCAAAAAGTAATTTTGAAAATGAAATTTCATTAAAAGGCTTTGTCAAGGAAAGGGTTGATGATCCAATAAGGCTACGACCAAAGAAGGCCTAGTGCCTCGCCAAGACCTGGAAGCCAATTTTTGAAATTCAAATTCAAATTATTCTCTGTAAAATTTGAATCTAACACAAATTTTCAGTTAATTGCAGATTCAAACATTTTCTTTTAAACTCAAAATCAACTATTTTCAAAATTAATTCATATTTTTTTAAAAAATAAATCATAATTTTTCAAAATAATTCTATCTATCAAAACCTGTCTCACAAAACCCATTGGGCAAACGTGATTGATAACCTTAGATTGGGTGAGACGGTAAAATCTACCTTAATCGAAATTCATTAAATACCTGCATTGTAAATATTTAGTTTAGAACGGTATTGAACTAATACTAGTCAAATCATGGTTAAACTAGTCAAACCATGGTCAAAGTAGTCAAACCATGGTCAAAGTAGTTAAACCAATGTCAAAGTAGTCAAACCATAGTCAAAGCAGTCAAATCATGGTCAAAGTACTCATACCATGGCCAAAACAATTAAACCATGGTCAAAAGGTCAACAAGTTGCCAAATCATACCTAACTCGGGCGGTCGTGACTCCTCGGGCGCCCCGCTCAGCACCTTCACATTTCTCAAAGCAGGAATATGCTTTTATCACTTGACCAAGGTTGTAACGCCCGACCTTATATCTACCCTAAAGGCGGGGTTACGGGTCCATACACTCATATCATACAATCATGTTAAGCATGTATATCCAAACAAAACAGTTACATACAAGAAAGGTAGTAGGCATGCCTATTGAAGACTAATTTACCAAGCATGGTTTTTCATTTCTTTTATATCTACATGCATTTACAACCTAATAGGAAGATCATGTAACACACTATAGCATGGAATAAACATGGTTTGAACAAGATAAAACATAGGAATATAGCAAGAGTTATCTAGTCTTAGATACATGCAAAGGAAGCATTCATAAGAAACAGAAAATAGTAATTACCTAGTATTTTCCTTAGCAAGCATTCTACAACATTTAAACATTAATGATAGTATTATCTAGCATAACATAGGTTCCATATCACTAACTCAATCACAGTAGAGTAGTCATGATCATCACCCATTCAGAGTATAGCAATACAATTTCAATAGTAATTATTGGAAGCAGTTTAGATTCTAGACAAAACAAGGTAGATAGAATCTTTCGTTCTTTCCCGAGTCATCACCACACACATCCTCCAGCCTTCCCTCTGCCTCTTCCTTTAGTTCGAGTATTTCTTACCGCTATCTGCAGCATAAGAAAAATAACAGGAACTAGTAAGCAAAACATGCTTAGTAAGAATCCGGGCCTACTCGCAAAACCATATCGATACATCATATCATGTACTCAGTAATCAAGATAGAACAAGATTATCAGCATCATAAGCATCTCATCAAGCATCATAAACATCACATCAAATATCTCTAAGTACTTTACAGAACAAGATTATCTCACAATGAGAAAATAATATGTTTTTCAAAAGCAGTTCCATAATGGTAAGTACTTGAAAATACAATATCTCCAGGGCCCAGTTGTAGTACCACATCATGCGCGTTCCCTAATAAATTGGGGTAGCGAGCCACCAATCTAATTAGAGCAGGACCCTTCCGTCCTACCAATGCCATGACCTTCAGTTAACATGCACATTGGATTTGTTTAACGACCCCCTTCCGAGTCGGGTACACAACTTTCAAAGTAAAGTAATTTATCATTCAATTACTCATATATGTATATGCCTAAAGGTACTCTTAATCACTTCTCAAAGGGACACACCACACATTCGGGTGCTCTTGATCCCCTAGGGACACACCACACATTCGGGTGCTCTTGATCCCAGTTCAATAGAGTATCCTTTTTTTTTGTTAAGCATATTATCAACCACATCTCAACCACATCATGCTCATGTCATAAGAGTGCCCCATGGGCTATAAGGCATGCTTTTATACCTAACAAGATAGGTCACATAATTCATACACACAACATATAAGTGTAGCATGCTTCATGGTTTCATTAAGGACCACCCAACCCTAGCACTAGGGTTGGCCGAAAGTCACAGGTAAAGGAGTTTGGTTTTCCAATCAAATAATTCATTCAAGCATTCTTACAAACACCTCACCTATACTTATTAAGCATGGATATATCAAAAGAAAAATCATACAACCTTTACCCTAATTCCCCTAGGGTTGACCGAATGGTGTGAAATGTCTAGGCTAGGTTTTTTTTTGACATCCAACCTTCATACAAACATTCACACAAACATGTTATCTCCACTACTATTCGTAAGAACATAATAGGTTAGCAAGCAACTCAAAAGCCCTAATCTATTCCTCTTTGGCCGAAACACAACATGAGGGAAAATAATATATGTGTATACCCTAAGTTTCTAGGGTTCTCCTCATGCAATAAGGAGTAACAAAAACCCATGAATGGGTGGTGGCCGAAACCTTGTAGGGTACCAAACCCTACTTTTTGTCCTTCCAAAAATTTGGAAACATCACATATGAGTATAAAGTTCCTAGGGGTACTAGCATGCATCAAAGTATGATCAAAAACCTTCTCTTGGACCCCCTTCCAAGAGGTGGCCGAAACTTCCATTAGGGAAGTTCTTGTGAAATTTCAAAAGGATGAAACAAGCACACATTCAATAACAATTATGCCGCAGGCGAGAGGATACTTACATCCTAGCGCTGGATTTTAACCTTCTTAAAATCGTAGGGTACCCTACACTTGAAGGGTATGTAAAAACCTTTTTCTTCCAATCTTTCTCTAAGACTCCTTGGTCTTGGTAGAAAGCAAAGACACTTGGGCTTTCCTCCTTGCGATTGCCCTAGGGTTAGAACCCTTGGATGAAGTTTTCGAAAATGGAAGAAGAGAAGGGGATGATGGTGGTTTCGGTGGGGAAGGAAGAAGAAGAAGAGAAGAAAAGGAAGTTATTTCCAACTTCCCTTATTTATACTTCTCTCATGAAAAGACATGTCTCTTCACTCTTACCCACTTAACAAGCATGTTCCTTACTCCTTCTACATGAAATATTACTTGGTTCATTGGTTATGACATGGTAAGTGCAAGTAGGAGGTTCAAGGTTCAATCCTTGCTTCCTCCTTTCCAGCTCTTCTTTTTATCACAATTTGCACTAACCCATATCAAAGCCCATTAAGCCAAGCCCATCATGAAATTTCATAATATTAATTTCATGAATTCATGATAATATTTCATAATAATAATATTTCATGAATACAATATTTCATGCTAATATTTCATGATAATAATATTTCATGAATATAATATTTCATGCTAATATTTCATGATAATAATATTTCATGAATATAATATTTTATGCTAATATTTCATGAATATAATATTTCATGCATTCATGACATTTCATAGCATGTGATTGCAAGAAATTTATATCATTTTATTATAACCATTTTCATACATTGTCATGATTTTACATTGACAAATTTGGGGTGTTACAATGCTCAATTGGTATCAGGATTCATAAACTCTAGTACTTTAGCCTGGAGGTCTAGAGTTCGAATCCTGAGGAAGGCAAAAACCCGCTGGTCAGGGGCGGGAAGACCAGTAGTAGAGTAACGGCACGGTCGACGGTCGAGACCGCCAAATGGGCCGGGTCGTTACAATAAAAAAGGCGCCTTTTTATTGTAACGACCCGGCCCATTTGGCGGCCCATTTGGCGGTCTCGACCGTCGACCGTCGACCGTGCCGTTACTCTACTACTGGTCTTCCCGCCCCTGGCCAGCGGGTTTTTGCCTTCCTCAGGATTCGAACTCTAGACCTCCAGGTTAAAGTACTAGAGTTTATGAATCCTGATACCAATTGAGCTGCAGCTCAATTGGTATCAGGATTCATAAACTCTAGTACTTTAGCCTGGAGGTCTAGAGTTCGAATCCTGAGAAAGGCAAAAACCCGCTGGCCAGGGGCGGGAAGACCAGTAGTAGAGTAACGGCACGGTCGACGGTCGACGGTCGACGGTCAAGACCGCTAAATGGGCCGCCAAATGGGCCGGGTCGTTACAAAGGTGCCCCGGCCCTTGCGGGCGCCCCCAGTCCCGGTCAAAAAGCAGCAAAGCTGCCATCTAAGCCTGACCGGGCCGCCCGGACCGTCCCGGGCGCCCCAAGCAGCATTAGGTCACTGCCAATGGCAGAAGCCCTGTCCCAGGCGCCCGGGAGCTCCCGGGCGCCCTAGCCAAAACTCCTATAAAAGGCACCCGAATCCCCTAATCTTTCCACACCCAAAATCATTCTCCTCTCCAACTCTCTTCCTTCCAAGTGACCTTGCAACCTTCTCAAGCTCCCTCAACCTCAACCATGCCTCCTTGGTATGATTTCTCTTATTTGCATTTAAATTAAGTTTAAATTTTTTTTTAATGCAATTCCTTCATAATGTTAGAAAACGCCAAGCAAACCAAGCAAACCTCGGTACCGAACCTAGTCCCGATCCTAGGTTCCCAACTTTAGAGCTTTGCAATAGATTTGCCCGAACAACATATAAGTCTATTAAGACAAGTTACCTAAATAGACAATTCTTTACTTAATCTTGTCCATTAGACATGAATGTCATCAACTTTTACCAACTAGACAACCTAGTATTCTGCACTCATCCTATCAACACTTCCCTCTGTGCAGAATTCTATAACAACATAGTAAGACAAGACAATCTAATGTTTTCCACCACCGTTCAAGGGATGCCCTTGACGATCATCCCCTCATTGCTTAATCGATTCCTTGGACTACGACTCTCACAGTCCATATTTTGCTGTTACCCTCCTAGGGAGCCTCCCTTTGATGCTCCCTACTCTCATATTACCCTAGATACTCTACACTCCTACTTCTATAGGGATGCTAGGAACCCCTTGGCCAGACGATTTCAGTCTGTTGACCTCCAGGTCCAGGACTATGCTCTTTATAGAGTCATAGTCCGCTGCATTCTGCCCTTATCTACTAGAGACATAGCTACCATGCGACCCTTCCACACCTTCCTCCTATATGCATTGATTCATCATCTTGACATCGACATTGGACTCCATATGTTTCACACGATCTTACATGCGTCCAGTGTTACCACGCAGGGGCGGGTACGCACTCCCTATTGCCACATCATCACATCCACTCTACGTTATCATGGCCATAACATCACCGAGGGTGAGATGACCACTATGACTGACTTCGATGAGATAGGCTTTAGAAACTTTTCCCTAGCTGGTATAGAGATCTCTGGTACCGGGGTTCTATCATGGAGGCGACAGAGAGCGAGACCCCAGATCGACTCCGATGAGGAGGTCGAGGTCGACGTTGCAGATATGGCAGTCGAGGTCCGAGAGCACATAGACGAACCCCCACCATCGACACTCTACGAGAAAGTGACACGGCTTGAGACACAGGTCCAGAGCCTCCGAGAGGAAATGGAGGCAAACCAAGCTGAAGAAATGGAGACAAATTTGGGCTATTACACTGAGTACATCAATGCCTCAGAGCCGATAGGGAGACCAACGACGCACGATATCAGGAGATGATGGATCTATTTCGATCCTGGCAGCCAGGCTCTTCTGATCATCCCGGTCCCTCCTCCTAGATTTGATTAGCATTGTACTCTTGACTGGCTGACTATCCCTACTCAGTAGGGTTGACTTGTGTCTGATTATGGTGTGACTATCCTGGTCCTCTTCTTTGACCAGCTGACTTATGGGGTTGACTACTTACCTTTTTCATGATTATCTGATCTTTATTAGGATTGTGCTTAGTATAATAGACCTACTCTACTTTTAATTTTCTTACTATTCTACTTACTTTAAAAATCAGTTTGAAAATAGTTTTAAAACTGCTTTACATAATTTTCAAAATCTTTTTACAATAGATTTTTCGACTTAGTTTTATTTTCAAAAACTACCTCCTTTAAAACTAGAGTTTTTCACAAATAGACATAGCCTAGGCCTTAACCCTAGAAATGCATGTGCCTATAGATCTAGAAGCCAGCATCTCACAAGCACCTTAGGGTACTTTTGACTGAAAACCTAGAATGGGTTGAGATGCTTAGGTCTTTGCCTTAATTCAAGATGCTTTAAGTCAGTGCATCTGTAGAAATTGGGGCACTAAATACAACTTAAACAATAATCAAGTTAAGTGTCAAGTTTAGAAAATCTAACTTGAACAGAACACTTAACTCGACTAACCCTAGCGAAAACTACTGTTTATAAAAGTTAGTAAGTAGCTAATTGGGTTAGATAGGACCCTAAAAGAAATAAATGAAATTGGTTTGATCTTGAATTGGTTCAGTACAGTACATTATGCAATTTATTTATCTTTTTACTGCTATATTGCTTTGCTTTTTGATATATGGCAAAGGGGGAGAGATAGGAAAGGAGAGAAGCTCAAAATTTTTCAAAATTCAAAATTTCAAAACTTTATCCTTTCTTCAAAAAGTACTTAATCTATTTGTTTTCAAAATTACTAAGATTCTCAAAAGTTAAGCTGCTTTCAAATTTTTTTAGTACTTAAACTTAAGTTGCTTACAAAAATTTCCTTAAACTTAAGATGAGTTCAAAAATCTTTTTAAGTACTTAAACTCAAAAAACTCAAGCTGTTTTTCAAAAAGTTTTTCTAAGTACTTAAAACTTGAGCAGATGTAAATTTTTGCTAAGTACCTATCTTAAACTTAAGCTATGGTTCTAAGAACTTAAAAATGATGTTTCTACTGACTTGAAACTTCCTAAGTATAGGGCACAACAAATTTTTTTGGAAAATATGTTTCTAAAGGTTCTTTTGAAAATTGTTCTAAATGCTTGAAAAATTAATCCCATCTTCAGACTTAGAAATTTTTTCAAAAACCCCACGAACTTCTGGAAAACCTAGGGGGAGATTCCTTCCAGGGGGAGGAAACTAAACTTTTATATATCATCTGGTCTGATTAACTTAACTTTTTGAACCAGGTTGCCATAAATCAAAAAGGGGGAGATTGTTGGTGCAGACAGCACCCAAGTCGAACCTGTGTTTTGATAATGGCAAAAGGGTTCAAAAGTTAAGATGTTATGTTTATCTAACATGCTACTTGGGTGTGCAAATTGGAAGTCCTAGCGAAGGACTGCTAGGCACCAGGCGAAGGACTGCCTGGAAACGAAGTCCTACCGAAGGACTGTTAGGCACCAGGCGAAGGACTGCCTGGAAACGAAGACCCAGCGAAGGGATGCTGGGCACCTAGCAAAGGGCTGCTAGGCATCGAAGACCTAGCGAAGGAATGCTAGGCACCAAGTGAAGGATTGCTTGGTACTGAAGACCTGGCGAAGGAAAGCTAGGCACCTGGCGAAGGATTGCTGGGCAAAAGTCCAACCGGAGGAGCCGGTTGGCATCAGGTAAATTCTCCTGAGAGGAGTAGGTGAGGACGCGTTCCCCATCGAGGGAACAGTAGGCGTCGGTTCGACCTAGGGCTCCATTTTGGAGACCCAAAGTCAGAACCAAGACAGCTACGGCTGTAAGACTCACTAATATAGTTGCTCTATCTTGTTTGGTACTAACCCTGGATGCAGGACCGAAGTAACGAGTGTCTGTAGCTCAGAGAGCCTCAAAGGAGTGAGGCAGTAGCTGGGTTGGGCGCCCGGAAGGACCCGGGCGCCCTAAGTACAAGCCAGAAAGGAGTTCAACAAAAGCATGCTTCGGAAGCTCACTGGGCGGGGCACCCCATGCTCCCGGGCGCCCCCGTGCTCCCGGGCACCCCGGATGGCCCAGGCGCCCCGGACGGCACAGGCGCCCCGTGCTTGGATAGAGTCAAGCCAATGAGAAGCCCGCGGATTGAGTCAACCCGGGCGCCCCGCCGCCCCAGGCGCCCCCAACGCCCCGGGCACCCCCACAGTCAACCCTCAGCCCTATTCGAGTGGGATAAGGGCTGACCGAGAGTTGCTCGGCTCGGCTGACACGTGGGGGGGGGGGGGGCGCCCCCAACGTTCAGGGCACCCCGGGAGGCTATAAAAAGCCCCTCGACCCCAAGGCTTCGAACAACAAGTTTTCCAACGCAAATACGCTCTTCAACTCACGCGCTCTGCTACAGAAATCCTTCATCTTGAGATTCTAGCGCCAGCGACGACTCTACGCACCAAAGAACGATCTACACCGGGTGTCGGTAACGAAGAGTCAATTTTTAATTGTATTCTTACTGCACTTACTACTGTACAATTATTTGTAAGATTTTGCGCACATATAGAATTGCCCCCAGTAAACGGTCAACGACCGTGGCCCTTGGAGTAGGAGCCGACCGCGACTCTGAACCAAGTAAAATCCTGGTGTTTGCGTGTTGTTTTGTTTTAATTTTTCCGCTGCGTATTCTCTTTTTCAATCCGAAACGACTTACGATATTCACCCCCCCCCCCTCTATCATTTTCTCTCGATCCAACAGTATACTCGTCCGCAGTCTTTTCGTCCCTCAGATGCACTGAGCCCATTGGTTCCCTACCAGTGCCATCCTTCTCATATGCTACATCTTTCGCTTGACTTCTTGTTCTCCTAAGCTCCTACACACTTAAACACAAGGATCAAATCAATAAGACCTAACTTGACTCGGTTGACCATATCAAAACTATTCTGGGGTACTTACATCCCCACGAGCATTCGACTTCCTCCGGGCCTCCAGATCTCCCTATGAGCATCCGGTCACCTTTTGACTAGCCCGAGGCTTTCTGTGAGCATGCAACCTGCTCCAGGCCTCCAGATCTCCTTACGAGCATCTAATCACTTTTTGACTTATTCAGGACTTCCCATGAGCATTCGATTTGCTATGGACCTCCCCGTAAGCATCCGGACACCTTTTTGACCTGCTCTGAGCCTTTGGTCCTCCCCGTGAGCATCTGACCTACTCTAACTCCCCCCTCAACTTCATTTGAGGACTCCCTCACACAGAGCCGGCTTTAAGGGGAGGTGACCTAGGCAATTGCCTAGGGCCTCCCCTCTTGTAGGGGCCTCATATTTTTTTATTTTAATAATTATATTTAATAATAAATTACATTGTTTAATATATAATGGCTTTGATAGGTTAAGTGGATAGCCCATCAGCCCAAAATACCAAATTAATATATATTAATTTCCTTTCTAATTTTTTCTCACCAAATCCGCCAAATCCTGTGAAGAAAGCCCTAGTGCTGTGTGATCGGTGATTCCCTTGACCTTTCGCCTCTTCAACTCTTCCGCTTCCTCGCCAACGCCAAGCCCTCCGGCCTTTCCTCGCCACTATTCTATAGTTCTACGAGCCTGGAATCTTCTCTTCAGTTGTGTCCTGCTGTGCATTGCCCTCGTCACGACTTCTACAATTCTACTTGTCTCTCCGGTTGTGCCCTATCCCGTCGTGGCCCTCCCTTTACTGATTTTCTCTATTGTTACCCTGCCCTCCCTCGTCGTAATGATTCCGACGATGGTCCCTTGCCGGTAAACGATCTTGTTTTTAATTTTTTTTGTTAATCATGTTTTTTTTGAAAATAGTAGATTTATAGATTTTTTTTGCCGGCTGTGCCCTATTTTTTTTTTCTAAAAAATAGTAGATTTTTTTTGTTAATCATGTGTTTCTTCGATTGTTTTTTAATTCTTTTGTTAATCATGTTAAACGATCTTGCTTTTATCCATATTTATATTGTTCAGATTTACAGCTTCTTAAAAAAATAGGAGTTGAAAGAATTGAGTTTCAAACCATGCATACTTTTTGAAATAGCAGTGTAGGAAAGCAGAATTAAATGTTTTAAATCATGCTCTTTGTAGCTACTTTAGATCATATAAGGACTTTAAATTACACACTAGACCACTAGCCACTAGTATTTACTAATTTACATTTAGTTTCCTCACATGGTTAAATTTAAGCATTCCCTAAATTTACTAACTTGGGAAAAATGGCTTTGCTTTTTTAGAGTTAATCATTTTCTTAATCTAGTGATTATTTTCACCTGAATGGTTTAGCTCCATGCAATCCAATTTTAAAATGAATCTCCATGTTTTGTCAAGAGTCTATTTTCTTTTTTTTGGACTTGATTTTAGTTGTTAAAATTTAGAACAGTTTATTGTGCAAAACTTTGATGAAGCAAACTAAAGTTAAAAGCAAATGAATCTCCACTCATCACTTTATGTTGTTAGTTTAGTGACTCTTTAATTTGATTAATTGCATGCTTGACTTTCTGTCAATTAGTGATGTATTAAAAGCAAATGAATTTTCATGTACAATTATGTTTATTTATATATATTAAAGGAATAGTTGATAACTATGCATGTGTGTCTTTTAATATGTGTCATGCATCAAAACTACTTAATGCAATTAATCCTATTATCAATTAATTTGAAAATCCTAGATATATTTTTGTTAGTATTTAAATTATATTTTTATTTTTATTTTGTTAGATTTGCATTGTGAATTATCAATTATGACGGGAAAAAGAAAATTTGAATCTGGAAGTTCAAAGAGGAAAAAGAAAGAAAGACAAGAAATTCTTACAAAATCTCTCACTGAGTCCATGGAAAGGTACATAAAGCCTGTAGTTTCCATTGTTGAACATTTGACTATTATTACAAATTTGGATCAAAATTTAATTCCTGAGAATGTAGTTGCTGATCAAATTTTGACTGAGAATATAGATTTGAATGATGGGATTCAAGTTGTTGCAAATGATATTGAAAATCTGAATGAAAATATAGATATGAGTTGTGAAGAATTAGATGATTTGTTTGATCCAGGAAATTGAGAGAATAATATGCTTCAAAGAAAGATTGATTTGCTAATAGAGAGTTGTCCAAAAAGAGTTATGGATATCGTGTATCCAGTTAATAACCACGGTAGAAGCTTCAATGATAGACATTACAGTCGATCTTTGTCGAATGGAGAAAAACTTGATAGATCATCGCTAATGTACTCTCGAAAGAAGGATAAAGTGTTTTGCTTTTGTTGTGTGTTATTCAAAAGAGACAAAGTTATATCAAATCCTTTGACAACAACTATAGGTTATGGTGATTGGAAAAATATTCATGCAAGCCTTAGTGAGCATGAAAGAAGCACTGATCATATAAATAGCTTAACAAACTGGATGGAGGCAAAAACAAGATTGAGAAAAAAAATTAACAATTGATTCTTCTAATCAAAAAGTCATTGAGAAAGAAAAAAGATTTTAGAGTGATGTTTTGAAGAGAATTATTAGTGTTGTAAATGTTAGTAATATGAGAGAAGTGTCCTAAGGCAATCGCCTTATGATTGTAATCATTTATTTTAATAAATGAATATTCACTATTTGAGTATACATGTTTGTGTATTTGATTGAAATCTTAAACTCATTTACTGAATGTCCGCAATACAATTCACAGCATGAGAGAATTTGTGATGAATTCACAACTAGTGATTATCTCTACATGTGCAATTGTGAAGTATTGAAATTGTCCCTAGTCGATGAATTGATAAATACGGACACTATCAATTCTGTTGAGACTAGCATGGGTTATTCTCTAATTAGCTGATTCTCACTGGCTGGTGACATTGAGATGTCCGGAGATAAACATGAATGCTAGTTAAGGGAACTAGTTCATTGGAGTGACTGGCTATAAAACTTCATATGGTAGTCTACATATAGATATGTCAGTGAAGTTCTTACTGTAGCTTAAGTACGATGTTCCTTTGACGTGCAGTGTTCAAGTCATCTTAGTCATGGAGACTTATACTTTGACATCTTAAGTAAGCATCTCCAAGGAGGTGTGGACCCAGGATGATTGGGTATAAGCCGAAGTGCCCGAAGATGTTTGAATAGCCTACAAAGGATTCACTACTCCTTGCGAGGAGATGTATACCCGAGGCCTATCGTCGGATTGTTACTCGAAGCCTCTGGCCAGAGCATGACATGTTCAGAGTATGAATCTCTTAAATACATGAGAGTAATTAGAATCCGTAGGACGAGAAAACATTACTTGGGCTAGGTGTGACGTAGTCAGCCTAGTGGGGACTGACACACATAGACCATGTCCTGAACCAAGTGGGTATAAGATGGTGAAGGGAATGGGGCACGTTTCATTATAGCTGCTGAAGGGTTTCAGAATTGTTTCTGAGGTCAACCGTTGATCTTTCGATTAATTGGGGATCATGATGTACTACTAGGTGCCACTCATGATCGTTCTATAATTGATTAATTATAGATGGCCAACATAAATCGAAAGCCTATTTGGTCACACGCACTACGAGTAATCCGAGGGATTTAAAACGAGTTGAAAATTGAATTTTCCAATCAAGAGAGATTAAGTTTGGTTGAGCCAAACGATAAGTCGAATCCGAATTTTTCAGAGACGCATCGGAATTGTAAAATGGCTAAGTCTTTTGAAGACTTAGGGAGTGTTTGGGAGAGCTTCTGCTACCTGCTTTTTAGATTCTGGCTACACAGAATCACTTTTGAGTGTTTGGGAAGACTAGATTCTGCTTTAGCTTCTGTTACTTTTGCTCAGAAGTTAGAAGCAAGAATTTGATGCTTCTACCTGCTTCTACTTTTTTATTTATGATATAACATTAAAAAAATAATATTTATATCCTTAAATAATATAACATTTTACCTTATTGCCACTTGCCGCTATATATATATTATATTTATATAAATTATATTATTTTTTATTTTTTATTAATTTTATATATTTTTTCAAATATTCAAATTATAAAAAAATTAATTTTAATACTATATTTAAATTATAATAATAATTATATCACTATTTAAAATATAATAATAATTATGTGAACAAATTATTGATAGTATCAAAATTATATTTAAATAATTAAAAAATGATTAATTTATATAGTTTAAGGATATTATTGTCATTCAATTAAAAATTAAGCTTGGAAGCAATTATTCTCTCAAACACTCAAACTTTATCTTGTATCAGCTTTTGACTTCTATTTTCAAACACTGCTTACTTTAGCTTCTTACTAACTTCAAGATAATCACTACAAAAATCACTTTTCAAGAAGTAAAAGCTCTCCCAAACACTCCCTTAGTAGATGAATTAAATAAGTTTAATTCATTGGGGCTTGGCTTGGATGGGCCGGCCAAAGAGAGCCTCCATCCTCTTTGCTTGGCCGGCCACAACAAAGGGAGAGAACCAAGTTTTTGGTTCAATTTATAAAATAAACCAAGTGTGGTTTGTTTTATAAAATTATGGATGATATAAATTTTTATATAATAAACCAAGGTTTGGTTTATTTTTTATGGAAATTAAAATGAACCATGGATTGATTTATTTTATTAAAATCAATCATGGATTGATTTACCATGATAAGGAAATTTATTCCATAGGAGAGAAGATTTTATCATGAATTAAAATATGATTTTAACCATGATACAAAATCAAACTTGACATGATGGAATAAGTTATTCCATATTTGAGAGGCTTGATGGTTGAGAGGCCACTATATAAAGGACCCAAGGCAAGGCTTGGGTGTGAATTATAGAGATGAAGGCATAGGCTCCCTCCCTCTCTTTCTCTCCTTCTCTTCTCCCCTTCTTGCCGTGCGCCAACCAGCCCCAAGAAGGAGCACCAGCCGGCCATCCTTTTGTGGTTAGTCTTCCGACTTCTCTCTTGGTTTTTCTCGTCGCGTTCTCGGAGAATCTAGTAGTTCTCGAGAACACGAAACTCGTGGCTTTGCGAAGTCATCCCGAAGATACTCGGCGTGGACGCGAATAGAGGCGAGCTTCCAAGGGACGCTTATGGTTGGATCTCGTCCCTTCCTTCGAGTTACGCGAGATAATATGTAAATTAGTTTACATTTCTGTAAAAATTTTAAATATATGATCATGTCTACACAAGATAAAATTACGTGCTTAGATGTGTGGTTAAATGATTTAGAGAAATTATTTATGCTAAACCTTCCGCTGCATGTAATTAATTTTAAAATTACGAACCAGCATCCATGTCAACATGCACCCGGACCCAACAGTAAAAACACTTGCAAACAATAATTTGGCATTTCGTGGAAGTAATGAAAAACTTGATGATCATAATAGTGGAAATTTTCTAAGTATGATTCGGAGGATTGCTAATTTTGATCCGATCATGGAAGAACACCTTCGGCTCATCAAAAGAAAGGAGACTCGTCGTGTCCATTATCTTGGCCATAATATTCAAAATGAATTAATACTTTTGTTGTTAGGCGAGATTAAGAATAAGATCCTTGAAATCATTAAAGGAGCAAAATATTTTTCTGTAATTCTTGATTATACACCAGACATTAGTCATGAAGAACAAATGTCTCTTATATTGAGATGTGTTGATATTTCTAAGACTCCCATAACAGTGGAGGAGTTCTTTATTCAATTTTTGAAAGTTACTGAAACATCAGGGGATGCACTTTACAATGAGCTTAAATCAATTTTGGGAAAATTGGAACTTGATTTTAATAACATGAGAGGACAGGGTTATGATAATGGCTCAAATATGAAAGGACAATATAAAGGTGTAAGCAGCAGAGTACTTAAAGAGTATCCTAGGGCATTTTACACTCCATGTGGTTGTCATTCTCTTAATCTTGCCCTTTGTGATATGACTATGAGTTGTGTTCAAGCTAAATCATTTTTTGGAGTGATACAAAGAATTTATAAATTATTTTTCGGTTCAACAAAACGGTGGGAGATTCTTAAAGCTTTTGCAAAAGGTCGCAATAGAGAAGGGCTTACATTAAAATCATGGTCAGATACACATTGGGAAAGTCGTCTTGATAGCGCAAAAGCTGTAAGATTTCAAGTTCCTCAAATAAGAGATGCACTATTGCATCTAGTAGAACATAGTGGTGATGCAACAACAGTGAGTGATGCAGAGTCTTTGGAAAATTATGAACTTCAAAGTTTTGAATTTTTTATGAGTATGGTAATATGGTTTGAAATATTGCAGAAAGTAAATAAAGTCAGCAAGATTCTCCAAAGAAATGATATAGCTATTGATGAAGGTATTAGTCTATTAAAAGGTTTGATTATTTTTTTGGAAGAATACAGAAATACTGGTTTTGAAGCTACGAAGAGTGAAGATGAAAAGATTGCTTTAGGAATGGAGGTTGAACCCATATTTCGTGAAACTCGTATTCGTCGCAGAAAAAGATTCTTTGATGAAAATTCTTGAGATGAACCAATACAAGGAGATGAAGAATATTTTCGAATAAATATTTTTTTACAGATAGATGATAATGCTCTTTCTTCAATCAAGACAAGATTTGAGCAATTTCAAAAATATGAAGGGGCTTTTGGGTTTTTATTTAACTTGAGCAAGTTGAAAGACGCAGATGATGAGAGTTTGAACATTTCATGTGTTGCACTTGAAGATTTTTTGAAACATGAAGATGATTCTGATATTAATGCGCTTGAACTATTTTCCGAATTGCAATTACTCAGAAAAGCATTGCCGAATTGGATTACTAAACCACTTGAAGTCTTGGAGTATGTCAAAAATTTGCATCATGGGTTTCCTAATGCTTGGATAGCTTATAGAATATTATTAACCATACTAGTTACGTATGGTTGCTTCTGCTGAAAGAAGTTTCTTAAAGTTGAAGTTGATAAAGAATTATCTTCGATCAACTATGCCACAAGATAGATTGAATGGTTTGGCTATATTGTCTATTGAAAAAAAGATGGTAGCTAATCGTGATTATGATGATTTGGTTGACAATTTTGCACAACAAAAAGTGTGAAGAGTATGAATATTTTGTTGGATCGATAGAATACGATAGAGGGGGGGGTGAATATCGTAAAACCGTTTCGGATTAGATTGAGAGAAATTACCCAGCGGAAATAAATAAACACAAACGCGAACACAAGATTTTTTACTTGGTTCGGAGTCGCGGTTGGCTCCTACTCCAAGGCCCACGGTCCTTGACCGTTTACTACGGGCAATACTATAATCGCGCAAGTTATTACAAGAAGTAGTACAGTAGTAGTGCAGTAAAAATACAATTAAAATCTAACTCTTCGTTACCGATGCCCGGTGTGTATCGTTCTTCGGTGCGTAGGGTCATCGTCGGTACTAGAACCTCGAGATCAGAAGTTTCCGGAGCAGAGCGCTTGAGCGAAGAGTATTGAGGCGTTGGAAAACTGTGTTCTGAAGCCTTGGGGGTCGAGCCCCTTATATAGTGCACCTGGGGGTGCCCGGGACGTTGGGGGTGCCCTCCGCGTGTCACTCGATCCGCAAACCTCTCGGTCAGCCCTTATCCCTCCAGGATCGGGCTCAAGGTTTGATGGGGGCGCTCGGGACACAGGGGGCGCCTCGGTTGACCCAATCTGCTGGCTTCTCGACTGGATAGACTTTGGCTGCATCGTTGGCTTGGACCCAGGGCACTCGAGGCATCCTGGGCGCCCGGGAGCACGGGGGCGCCCGGGAGCTTGGGGGTGCCCGCCCCAGTGAGCTTTCGAAGCGTTACTTGCTCAGCATGGCTTGCCTTCACCTTGGGGCGCCCGAGACCTCCGGGGTGCCCTACCCAGCTGCTGCCCCTCTCCTTTGGGGCGTTCTGAGCTGCAGAAACTCATTCCTTCGGTCCTGCATCCAGGGTTAGTACCAAACATGATAAAGCAAGTATGTTAGTGAATTTTACAGCCGTAGCTGTCTTGGTTCTGACTTTGGGTCTCCCAAATGGAACCCTAGGTCGAACCGACGCCTACTATTCCCTCGAAGGGGAACGCGTCCTCACCTACTCCTCTCAGGAGAATTTACCTGTTGCCAACCGGCTCCTCCGGTTGGACTTTTGCCCAGCAGTCCTTCGCCAGGTGCCTAGCAGTCCTTCGCCAGGTCTTCAGTACCAAGCAGTCCTTCGCCTGGTGCCCAGCAATCCTTCGCCAGGTCTTCGGTTCCAAGCAGTCCTTCGCCTGGTGTCTAGCAATCCTTCGCCAGGTCTTCGACTCTTAGCAGCCCTTCACTAGGTGCCCAGCAGTCCTTCGCCAGGTCTTAGGGTTTCGTTGCCTAGCAGTCCTTCGCTAGGTGCCTAGCAGTCCTTCACTAGGTGTCTAGCAGTCCTTCGCTAGGACTTCAATCTGCACACTCAAGTAACATGTTAGATAAACATAACATCTTAACTTTTGAACCCTTTACCATTATCAAAACCCAGGTTCGACTTGGGTGCTGTCTGCACCGACAATCTCCCCCTTTTTGATTTATGGCAACCCGATTCAAAAAGTTAAGTTAATAACAACCAGGTGAAATACCAGATTAGTTTCCTCCCTCTAGAAGGAATCTCCCCCTATGTTTTCCAAAGGTTCGTGGGGTTTGAAAAATTTCTATGTCCAAAAATGGAATTGATTTTTCAATACTCAGAACATTTTTCAAAAGACGTTTTTAGAAGACATTTTCGAAAAAAAATTTTGGTTGGGCACTTGGAAAATTTATTCTTTAGAAATTTTATACCTTTAAAAAAAATTTCAAGTCAATATCTTAGTAGAAAATTTTCTACACATCTTCTGAAGTTTTTAAAAGAAAAAAAATTTCAAGCTCTTTAGTACTTTAGAAAGTTTATACTTAGAAACTTTTCTATTTGAAAAGTTTGAAAATAAGTACCTAGAGATAACAAACATCTTAGGTCAGGTACTTAGACACAACTTTGAAAAGTACTTTGCAACTTTTTGAAAACAGTTTAAGTTAAGTACTTGGAAAATTTTTTAAAATAGTTTAAGTCAAGTACTTTGAAGGTTTTTGAAAACAGTTTAAGTCAAGTACTTTGAAAATTTTTTAAAACAGTTTAAGTCAAGTACCTTGAAAATTTTTTGAAAACAGTTTAAGTCAAGTACTTGGAAATTTTTTAAAACAGTTTAAGTCAAGTACTTGAAATTTTTTTTGGAAACAGTTTAAGTCAAGTACTTTGAAAATTTTTAAAACAGTTTAAGTCAAGTACTTGGAAATTTTTTGAAAACAGTTTAGATGATTTTACTTTTTAAAGAAATGAAACCACCTTAGATGATTTTACTAAAAATTTTAAATCTTCTCTCCTAAAAAAATTTTTAAATCTTCTCTCCTTCTTTCCTTTCCAATCTCTCCCCCTTTGCCATATATCAAAAAAAAACAAAGCAATAAATTAAAAAAAAATTGCACAAGGATATAGCAAAAGAATAATGTGTTGTACTGAACCAATTCAAGATATAAACTAGACCAACTCAATTTGATATATCTCTGTCGGGTCCTGTCTAACCCAATTAGCTACTTACTAACTGTTATAAACAGTAGTTTTCGCTAGGGTTAGTCAAGTTAAGTGTACTGTTCAAGTTAGATTTTCTAAGCTTGACACTTAACCTGATTACTGTTCAATTTGTATTTAGTGCCCCAATTATTGCAGATGCATTGACTTAAAGCATCTTGAATTAAGGCAAAGGCCTAAGCATCTCAACCCATTCTAGGTTGTCAGTCAAAAGTACCCTAAGGTGCTTGTGAGATGCTGGCTTCTAGATATATAGGTGCATACAATTCAAGGGTTAGGGCCTAAGCTAAGTCCATTTTCGAAGAAGCCCTAGTTTTGAAGGGGGTAGTTTTTCCAAAAAAAAAACTATGTCGAAAAAATGATTTAAAAATTGTAAAAAGATTTTGAAAATCAAGTAAAGCAGTTTTAAAATTTTTTTAGAGACTGATTTTAAAATCGAGTAAAGCAGTTAAAAAAA
Source organism: Boesenbergia rotunda (assembly GCA_024364735.1). NCBI lineage: Eukaryota > Viridiplantae > Streptophyta > Magnoliopsida > Zingiberales > Zingiberaceae > Boesenbergia > Boesenbergia rotunda. Next base: position 379,244 of record JAGFNQ010002563.1, on the reverse strand, counting down.
CAAAAAGTAGAGTAGAGCTATTCTACCAAGCATAATCCTAACTGTTAGACCGTTTGCCCGTACGCTAGAGGGGGGTGAATAGCATTTCGCCGAATTCTTGTTCCTACACGGTTAGTTTGCACAGCGGAAATAATAGTAAAACAATAATAAAATCACTAACCAATGCTAACACGGCGATTTTAGTTGGAATCCACCCCGGTCGGGTGACTAATCCAACAATCCGTCGGTGGATCACTCCCCGGATAACCTCCGGCTATCACGTGTCGCTCCTTGTGGGTGGAGAAACCTCAACACAACACCTCGGACGCCTTGTGAACACAATAGACTACTAACTGGCTTTATCCAAGCAGGTTTCGTCAAGAAACTCAGCCACCACGAAGTCCTCTTTAAATAGGACTCGGGGCTGATTTCTCGCTACCAGTCGACTACCCCCAGGGCAGTCGACTGGTGCCAGCCAAATTCGACCGTTACACCCCCAACGTTCGAATTTTAGCCAACTCACCAGCCACCTACCAGTCGACTGCCCCAAGGGCAGTTGACTGGTCCCAGGGCTGAGACCTTTCTGTGAGTTCCATTAGTCGACTGCCCCCAGGCCAGTCGACTGGTTTACTCACCCACCTAAGGTTACCCATCCTGAGTACATTCCACTCTGCACTCAAACCCTAGGATTTCCCGAGTACAATCACACTACACTCGTACCCTCACGACTCGACTGACTCCTCCACCGCAGCCTCGACTGTTGCCTTCGCACCCTCTTCATCTTCGGCCCTCGTCCCTCGGATGCGCACGCAAGCCTCCAGCTTGCCTCCATGCCACCCTTCACGTACGCCTCGAAGTTCGCGCCCATCAGCTCATCACCCCTGCACTCCATGGTCCCTCAGATGTGCACGCCAGCCTCCAGCTGGCCTCCATGCCATCCTTCACCGTACTGAGGTCGTCCAGTCAGGTCCATATGCATAACCTGTACAACCTGCACACTCAATATACGCATATCAAATACAAGGGTAAACCTAACTTAAACCCTTTGCCCAACCATCAAAACCCATGGTCACTCCGGACCATCTTAGGGCCGATTGCTCCAACAATCTCCCCCTTTTTGATGTTTGGCAATCCGTTTAAGTTAGGAAAGCAAGATAGTAGTAAATAGCAAAAACCATGCTAAATGAATGCATAACTGGATCCTATCCCAAGGCATCTCATACCTAACCCTCCAAGTTAGGAATTTTACACCTAGCACTCCAAGCTAGGATTTTCACCACCTAACCCTCCAAGTTAGGATTTTCCCACACCTAGCACTCCAAGCTAGGATTTTCACCACCTAACCCTCCAAGTTAGGATTTTCCCACACCTAGCCCTCCAAGCTAGGATTTTCACCACCTAACCCTCCAAGTTAGGATTTTTCAACACCTAACCCTCGAGCTAGGACTTTTACCACCTAACCCTCCAAGTTAGGATTTTCTACCAAACCGGGCTTTTTAAAGCTTCTCCCAAGCTCCCCCTTACACTGGACTTACAAAGACTTTTTAAGAACCTCTCCAACGTTCCCCTTACGCCAAGAATGGAGCAACCATGCTCCCCCTTAATCTCAACTCCCCCTAAAACTAGGGTTTCTAGCAAAGGTATGTTTGGTTTCCCACTTAAACCTAACATCTCTCCCCCCTTTGCCATACATTAAAAAGACCCCAATAATATCCCAATTATCGGTTCTTTTAATCCCCAATGACCATAAACAATGTGTACTAGCCCCCCATACACTTGTTTTGCATCATTTGGACATCAAACCAGCTGTTGATACAAAACTCAGCATTGACCAGTCGACTGCCCCCCTGGCAGTCGACTGATACTCTGAAAGTCTAAAATTTTAGCATTTCTAACGAAATTCAAAAATGCGCCAAAAATTCCACAAATCTTCAAAAATTTCCAAATTTTGTGGAGAGATTTATGGTACCCATATCTACTTGGAAAAAATACATTCCAAAATGTATCTATCACCATTCCTAAGTTTGACACAAAATCTAAAACTAGCCAAAAACTTCAATCAAACCTTGACCTAAAGTCCTAGTTTTGGTTTCCTCTTGATGTCTTTGCCCATGCCACCCCACAATGCATCCCTAGCATTGATTTACATGGCAATTACACACCAAAAACTAATTTTCATCTAATATGACCCCAATGCCATATTTCCATACATGAAACTCAAAAACACCGTGCCAAAACCCAAGAATTGAGACTCAAGTTCGTCTCCAATTCTTTTGGCACACTCCATAGTCCATCTAGACCTCTAGGAGCATCTCTCCCAAAGTCCATTCACCATATATTCCAAAGGCTCCTAGAGCTCTCCCTTGAGCTCTTAGCCCTAGCCACCTCCCTAGGTGACTCAACCATCACTAGGCCACATCGGTGTTCCACCGATGACTCTTAGCCTACAAACTCAACCCTCTTAACCTTTGACACCTTGTCTTTGGTTAAGTCATTTCTTTTTTCCTTTAAATGACACCCCATTGCCATTTTTGGACTCCCCCTTCTTGCCATAATCATATGCTACTCTAGCATATTTCTTTCCCTTGGCATGGGAGTTCTTAGACCAATATTCCAACCCCGATCTATCATTGGTGCAGTTTAAACCACCCAACACCATATCTAAACCCTTAGATCCAATAGTGAATCTCTCTAGGGTTTTCTCTAACCTATCACGCTTTTCCCTTAAAGCTTGATTTTCCCTTTCTAGGTTCCTAAACCTAGAATCCATATGTCCACTTTGGACATTCCTAGACCTACCCTCATTTCTAGGCACATTCCTTCCCTTCTTGGGCTTAGTGCCTTGTTACTTAGGTACAAAGGTCCTAGGTTGATCATGATGCATGCTTTTCCTAGGGTGGTGATCTACCTTGTTATCCTTATTCCTATCATTGTACTTAAATCCAAAGTTATGTACCATTAAGTAATTTTCATAATTTCTAGCATGCATGAATGAGTGATTTACATGATTTTTAGAATGCAAGGAAGAACTTGAAATTGAATTACATTTTGGCTTAAGGTTAGAAGTTACCTTCCTTACCTTTGGTGTTCCTCCTTGATGTGGGCTTCTTCTCTTCTTTCTTTCTTCTTTCTACCATCTTTTCAAGTGCTCCATTTTCTTTCGCTCACTTTTTCTAGGACACTTGGTGTGAAAGTGCCCCCTCTCTCCACATGTAAAGCATCTAATCTTCTTCCTCCGTTCTTGGGCTCCTCCATTCCTACAATTTATATTAGATTCAAATCGCATGGACCCGGGTTTAGAAGTTACCTCTCTTTTACCTTTTGGGCACTTGTCCTTGTAGTGCCCCTTTTCATTGCACCCAAAGCATACAATATGGTCTTTAGTCCTTGCTTTGGTGGAGGTTGAGGCTTGGTTGACTTCCTCTTCACCCTTGGATGAAGTGGAGACTTCCTCTTGATCATGTGTAGGTAAGGGTCTCTCCTCCCCCTCAATCCTTGAGGTGGTGACCTCCTCCTCTTCTCTAGATGAGGTGGATGACCTCTCACTTTCTTCTTCACTTGAGGATGTGGACACTTCTTCCTCCTCTTGAGCTATTGAGCTCACTTCCTCGAGTTCATCTACTCCTTGAGTTTGTGTAGGGTTCTTGTGATATTCCACCAACTTGGTCCATAATTCGTGTGCATTTTTATAATTCCCTATAATACTCAAAACATTGTTAGGCAAAACCTCAATTAATACATCTATTACCTTCTTGTTTGCCTTAGAGTAGTCTTGTTGCTCTTGAGTTCAATATCTAGGACGAAGCTTCTTTCCATGCTTGTCCTTTGGAACTTCGAAGGGCTCTTCTAGCATGACCATGCACTCCCAATCCATGCTGAGCCACGTCTTCATTCTTGACATCCAATAGTCGAAATCCTCATTGTCGTAGGGCGGTGGGGTGTAGATGTTGTCCCCCAACTTATCTTCCATTGTTTCTTCTCCTCTAGCGTGTGCTCCCTCGGCGGTTAGTCCGATCAAGAGCAGTCCTTGCTCTGATACCAACTGTTAGACCGTTTGTCCGTACGCTAGAGGGGGGGGTGAATAGCGTTTCGCCGAATTCTTGTTCCTACACGGTTAGTTTGCACGGCGGAAATAATAGTAAAACAATAATAAAATCACTAACCAATGGTAACACGGCGATTTTAGTTGGTATCCACCCCGATCGGGTGACTAATCCAACAATCCGTCGGTGGATCACTCCCCGGATAACCTCCGGCTATCACGTGTCGCTCCTTGTGGGTGGAGAAACCTCACCACAACACCTCGGATGCCTTGTGAACACAATAGACTACTAACCGGCTTTATCCAAGCAGGTTTCGTCAAGAAACTCAGCCACCACGAAGTCCTCTTTAAATAGGACTCGGGGCTAATTTCTCGCTACCAGTCGACTGCCCCCAGGGCAGTCGACTGGTACCAGCCAAATTCGACCGTTACACCCCAACGTTCGAATTTTAGCCAACTCACCAGCCACCTACCAGTCGACTGCCCTTGGGGCAGTCGACTGGTCCCAGGGCTGAGACCTTTCTGTGAGTTCCATCAGTCGACTGCCCCCAGGCCAGTCGGCTGGTCTACTCACCCACCTAAGGTTACCCATCCTGAGTACATTCCACTCCGCACTCAAACCCTAGGATTTCCCGAGTACAATCACACTGCACTCGTACCCTCACGACTCGACTAACTCCTCCACCGCAGCCTCGACTGTTGCCTTCGCACCCTCTTCATCTTTGACCCTCGTCCCTCGGATGCGCACGCAAGCCTCCAGCTTGCCTTCATGCCACCCTTCACGTATGCCTCGAAGTCCGCGCCCATCAGCTCATCGTCCCTGCACTCCATAGTCCCTCAGATGTGCACGCCAGCCTCCAGCTGGCCTCCATGCCATCCTTCACCGTACTGAGGCCGTCCAGTCAGGTCCATATGCATAACCTGTACAACCTGCACACTCAACATACGCATATCAAATACAAGGGTAAACCTAACTTAAACCCTTTGTCCAACCATCAAAACCCATAGTCACTCCGGACCGTCTTAGGGCCGATTGCTCCAACACTAACTGCCTTCTTAGTGAGCTGAACTCAGACTCAGGTAGGGGTTTGGTGAATATGTCAGCCAAGTTAGATTTAGAGTCTACATGCTTAAGGACTATCTCACCCCTGGCTACATGATCTCTTACAAAGTGGTGTTTAACTTCTATGTGTTTAGTTCTGGAATGTTGGATTGGGTTCTTAGTTAGATTAATTGAGCTTATATTGTCAATGTAGACTTGAGTTTGGGTGTAGTTAAGCTGGAAGTCCTTAAGAGTGTGCATCATCCATAAGAGTTGTGCTACACACTCTCCTAAGGCTACATACTCATCTTCAGTTGTGGATAGAGCTACACAGTGTTATTTTCTGCTGCACCAACTTACTAGACTATTTTCTAACAGTTAACAACTTCCACTTGTACTCTTTCTATCTAATTTACAACTAGCGTAGTCAGAATCAGAGTATCCTAACAAGTGAAAGATTGAGGTTCTAGGATACCAAATCCCTACATTTAGGGTGCCCTTAACATATCTTAGTATTCTTTTTAGGGCTGCTAATTGTGTTTCCTTAGCACAGGTTTGGTATCTAGCACACATTCCTACAGCAAAAAGGATATCAGGTCTGCTGGCTGTATGGTACAGTAGACTTCTAATCATACTTCTATAGAGTTTAAGGTCTACTAGTTTACCATCAGAGTCACTATCTATTTTTACATTTGTGGCCATGGGGGTACTTATGCTTTTAGAGTTGTCCATTTTGAATTTCTTTATAACTCCTTAGCATATTTAGATTGATGGACATAGTTTCCATCCCTAGTTTGTTTAATTTGTAATCCTAGAAAGAAATTGAGCTCACCAACTAAGCTCATTTCAAATTCATTTTTCATTATTTTAACAAATTCTTTTAGGAAGTTCGAGTTGTTGACCCAAAGATTATGTCATCGACGTAGATTTGGGTAATAAAGATTTCTTTTCCTAAGGTCTTAATAAATAGGGTTGAGTCAATTTGTCCTTGTTTAAATTCTTTAGAAATTAGGTAGGATGATAAGCGTTCATACCAGGCCCTAGGTGCTTGTTTTAGTCCATAAAGTGCCTTAGTGAGTTTGTAGACATGGTCAGGTCTTTCTAAGTCCTCAAAACCAAGGGGTTGTCCTACATAGACTTCTTCCTTAATGAATCCATTTAGAAAAGCTGACTTTACATCCATCTGGTATAATTTAAATCCTTTATGGGATGCAAAGGCTAATAACATCCTAATGGACTCAAGTCTAGCTACCGGGGCATAGGTTTCGTCATAATCTAACCATTCTACTTGACTGAACCCTTTTTCTACTATGCGAGCTTTATTTCTAATTATTTTTCCTTGATCATTTAGCTTATTCCTAAAAACCCACTTAGTGTCAATGATGGATTTTCCCTCAGGTTTAGGTACTAGTTCCCAGACTTGGTTTCTCTCAAATTGGGCTAACTCCTCTTGCATAGCTATGATCCAATCAGGATCAGGTAGGGCTTCCTCTATAGTTTTAGGTTTAATTTTTGAAATCATTGCTATCTGACTAAGGTTTCTATAGGAAGACCTAGTTCTGACTCCTAGAGTTGGATCACCCACAATTTGATCAGTTGGGTGAATGAGTCTGGGTTTTTTAGTTTTTCTGGAACTTGGTTCAGCCTCAGGTCCGGCTGGTCGGTTTGGTTCAGTGATTGGTTCAACTACTTGGGTTGGGTCAATTGCTGGTTTAATTGTGTCAATGGTTGGTTCAATATTTAGTTCATTTAGGGGTTCAATTAAAGGTTCAGTAGTATGTTCATTTTCTTCTTGATCAGTATTTGATGAATTTAGATCTGGATTATCAGATTTTGAGTTAATTTCTTCATCAAATATCAGATTTATTGTTTCTTCAATTTTCTTAGTTTGTTTATTGTAAACCCTATAGGCTCTACTTGTTGTCGAATATCCTAAGAAGATGTCTGGGGTTGACTTAGACTTGAATTTACCTAGATAGTCCTTGGTGTTTAGGATATGGACTTTGCACCCAAAGACCCTTAGGTAATGTAGGTTTGGAAGTCTATGTTAGTATAATTCATAGGGTGTTTTATTGTGTCGTTTATTAATTAGTACCCTATTTTGGATATAGCAAGCCGTACTAATTGCTTCTGCCCAATATTGGTTAGCTAGGTTGAATTTATTGAGCATAGCCCTAGTGGCTTCCTGTAGGGTTCTATTCTTCCTTTCAACTATCCCATTTTACTGGGGGGTTCTTGGACACGAAAATTCGTGTATATACCCATTTACCTTACAAAATTTCTCGAATCGTTGATTTTCAAACTCTCCCCCGTGGTCACTCCTAAGTCTTTTGATTTTGGTATCATTTATTGGATCGAGAAGCCCGATAGAGGGGGGGGTGAATATCGGAAAACTTTCGGATTTTATTAAAGAGTACGTACGCAGCGGAATTAAACAAAAACCAACACAAAGGACACAGAGATTTTTACTTGGTTCGGAGCCTGTGTCGACTCCTACTCCAAGGCCCACGATCGTTGATCGTTTACTTTGGGCAATTCTATATGAGCGCAAATTCAGTTTACAAAAAGAGATTACAAGTATAGCAACATAAACTGTAAATAAGAAAATGAAACTCTTCTTTTACCGACGTCCGGTTGTAGGTTGACTTTCCGGAGCAGCGGGATGTCGTCGGCTCGAGTTGGGCAGTTTCCGGAGCAGGGCGTGAGTACAGAAGAGTATGGAAGCGTTGGTTTTAAGTCTATGTTGAAGGCTTGGGCGTTGGGTGCTATTTATAGCACCCAGGGGCGCCCTGGACGTCGGGGGCACCCTGCCACGTGTCAAGCGATCCGCAGATCGCTCAGTCAAACTTTATCCCGCTCGAACAGGGATAATGTTTGACCGTGAGGGCGCCTTGGTCGTAGAGGGCGCCTTCGCTGACTTCTTCCACGCAGAGATCTCGCTGTGGATGAAGCTGAGGCTTCGCAGTGATGAGCTGGAGGCGCCTTGGCTGCTGAAGGCGCCTTCGCTGACGAGGGCGCCTTCGCTGCTGAAGGCGCCTTGCCCATTAAGCAGCCTAAGCTGTCTTTTGCTTCGCTTGGTTTTGGTTCACCTTGAGGGCGCCCTGGACACTCAGGGCGCCTTACACAGCTGCTGCCTCACTCCTTTGAGGCTCTCTGAGTTACAGACACACGTTCCTTCGGTCCTGCATTCAGGGTTAGTCCAAAATACAATAACACAATTAATTTATGATTTTATACAGCCTTAGCTGTCTTGGTTCTGACTTTGGTCTCCAAAATGGAGCCCTAGGTCGAACCGACGCCTACTGTTCCCTCGACGGGGAACGCGTCCTCACCTACTCCTCTCGGGAGAGTTTACCTGATGCCAACCGCTCCTTTGGTTGGACTTTTGCCTGACGGTCCTTCGTCAGGTCTTGTGAACTGGCAGTCCTTCGCCAGTTGCCTAGCAGTTCTTCGCTAGGGCTTTTGGTGCTGACAGTCCTTCGCCAGTGCCTAGCAGTCCTTTGCTAGGGCTTGATGCTGGCAGTCCTTCGCCAGTGCCTAGCAGTCCTTCGCTAGGGCTTGAATACTGGCAGTCCTTCGCCAGGTGCCTAGCAGTCCTTCGCTAGGGCTTTGTATCCTGGCAGTCCTTCGCCAGGTGCCTAGCAGTCCTTCGCTAGGGCTTTTTACCCTGGCATTCCTTCGCCAGTGCCTAGCAGTCCTTCGCTAGGGCTTTGTTTCTGCACACTTAATGAGCACATTAGATAACAAACAATACTTAACTTTGAATCCTTTGCCAATATCAAAACCAGGTTCGATATGGTGCTTCCTGCACCAACAATCTCCCCCTTTTTGATTTATGGCAACACGATTCAAAGTTAAGTAAAAACATATAACAATTAATAATAGAAGATAAAAACACAATGAAGTATGAACATAATAGATTTGAAAAAAAAAATCCCTTTATTTCTCATACTCCCCCTAAGACCCTGAATATATAGTACTTAACTTTAACCTTTCCTCCCCCTTTGACATATATCAAAAACGTACATGGGCGAACAAGGTAAAATTTTGAGAAATTTTGCAAACCTAAATTTTGTTAAATAACATTTACTTACAAGGTTTTGCAAAAAGAAATTTACTTAGGCAAAATTTTGAAGGCAAATTTCTCTAACAAATGGTTCAACTTTGAGAACTGGGAGAAAACCTTGCTTGGAAATACTTTGTGTATTTTGAAAAACAAAATCTTAAAAAAAATTCTAGACAAGTTTTTTCACTAAGACAAACATTTGCCAAAATTTTCAAAAAGTCTTTGCTTAGGCAAATTTTGTTTACTAAGTAAAAATCTACTTAGAACTATTTGTTTGGAAATACTTTGTGCATTTTGGAAAACAAGGTCTTTAAGTATAAGTTTTCAACCATTTTTAAGATAAAAAATAATTTATGTATCAGAGCCTATGAGTTTTGAAAACATAAAAATACTTAGCATAATTCTTGAAAGTATAGCAAAAAAACTTTAAGCTGCACCAACAAAACTCCACTTAAATTTTTTTTTATTTTTGTAGGCAAATCTTTTAGAAACTTCATGCACTTAGAACACTATTGCCTTTACAAGTATTAGTACTTTTCAAAACATTATATTTTGAAAAATAGAAGTACTTTTGAAGATTATGCAAAAAAAATTAATTTTATTTTGAATACTTGACTTGATTTCTTTTCCAGTCTGACACAATCTTAGGAAACCTTGTTAACTACAAGGACATTTTCCTAAGTGTCCTGGAAATTTTTCAACCCAAGTAAAATAATATTCCTAAGTATTTCAACAATAATTTTATAAGCCACAAAAATTTTGAAAAATAATAGTATTTTTTTAAAAAAATTATTTAAGTTTTCAAACAGATTTTAAACTTGCAGTCCATGAAAACATATAGTTTTGAAAATGTTCAATAATTTGATCTCTCCCTAAACTTGACGCAGTCCTTGGAAGCTTGTTAACTACGAGTATTCTTCCTCTGAGTTCTTAGGGTTCAGTTCAGATCAAAGGAATTTATCTAATAATTTCAAAACAAATAATTACCAAAAATATTTCAGAAATTCTTCTTTTAACTCAAACTCCCCCTAAATTTGACACATCCTAGGAGTCCTTGTAGATCATAAAGTGGACCTTCCTCTGTGTCTTTAGGGTTTATTAAAATTAAAAGAATAATTTTGAATAACCTTCTGAGTATGATAACTTTCAAAGAGATATATTTTTGAAAATAGTTTTCGAAAAATATTTTGAAATGATGATAATTTTCAAACATATAGTAGTATACGAAGGTTTTTGAATTAATTTTTGAAAACCTTATCGAGATGATAATAAGATTTAGAGCATAAGGTTTTTGAAAAACAATTTAATTTTTTGAAAAGTATTTAAAAGAAACTCCCCCTGTATCTGACACAGTCTGACTTTTGTCTAAGTTCTTTTAGGGGTTTCAGTGTTCAGCATGTTTGACTATGTTGACTAGGGTTGACTATTTTGACCAATTTTGACCAATCGATGACAAAAAAAAAGTCCTAGATTATATTTAAACGAGTCTATCGAGATATTTAACATGAATTTTTATATTAAAAAAAATGTTAGAAATGAAAAGGTAGGTTATAGTACAATAAATTGACAAAACAAAATAGAGATAATTTTGTAAACCTTTTCATTTAAAAGCATAGTGAATTATGCTTTTAGGTCCTAGATGTCTCACCCAGTTTTACGTGATCAAGCATGTTAACCTTATGGGTTTTATGAGACAAATATTTAATTTTAACAATAAAATGGTTAATTTTGAAACATTAAACCTTAGTTTAATAAAATGATTTTTGAGGATTTTGAAATTAATTAGAATTTTAACTTTGAATTTTAAAAGTTAGTTAAGTTAAATTTGAATGTTAAAAGTCAGATGAATTAAATTTGAATTTGATTTAGTTGGTTGGGTTGGACTCAACTTTTATTGTCCTAAGCATCTCACCCATTTCTAAGTGACAAAATAGGATATCCTTAACTGTTTTGTGAGATGCATATTTTAATAGAAAGATTTATTTTAAAAAGGTCATGATTAATTTTGAAAAAATTAAATTAATTTTTAAAAAATTAAATTAATTTTTAAACCCAATTTATTTTGAAAGGAGATATTTGAATCTAAAATTAACTGAAAATTTGTGTTAGATTCGAATTTAACAAAGAGTAAATTGAATTTGAATTTCAAAAATTGGCTTCCAGGTCTTGGCGAGGCACAAGGCCTTCTTTGGCCGTAGCCTTATTGGATCATCAACCCTTTCCTAGACAAAGCCTTTTAGTGAAATTTCATCTTCAAAATTACTTTTTGGTAAATTCTGGTCTAACTAGTTTGGGTCTTGGATCGGTAGCTTCGGCTAGTTCCGCCAAGATGGCTTCCCTAACGTACTATCATCTCACCTCCACCCAATACTATGTTGTTCAAATTTCAATTAACTCTTTAGTCCTTAAACTAATCAGTCCTAATTTTAAGAAAAAAATACACATAAAAAGAAACATACAATTAAAACAAACAATTATCTAAGTAAGGTCACCATTGGAGTAATATTCCGGATTTTCAAAATTAGTTAGATTATGAATTAAATTTTCTAACGTATTAAATTTATATGAATTAATTACGTTAAAAGGATTTTCAAATATTGAAAATTTACCTTTTGATTCCCGGTTGGGAATCTCCCCCTTGATACTTGTCGCCTTTCTTTTTGTGTCTTTAGCATCTTGTAGTGATCACGAGCTGATCGGACCGGTTTGGTTCGATCTCCTTCTTTGTCGTCAAATTCTGAGTCTGAGTTGGACTCGGGTACAGGTTGAATCTTCTTCTTTGATGGTTCTCTTGGAGCTTTCCCTGCACTAGAAATTATACCTTCCTCGACCATTATAGTATTTGTTTGATTATCTAATTGTAATTCAAAAAAGGATTCGAGATTGGTTACCATTTTTGTCTTAGTCAATTCGTCTTCTGACTCTGGCTCGAGTTCGCAGTCAGGTGCTAACTCTTCTAATATCTCAATTTCGGAGCTCTCTTTGTGTAGATTGGTTAGTTTCTCCCAAATTTCTCTGGCACATCTGAATGGACCTACTAGTTCGAGTTGCTCCTTGGTTAGGCCACATTGTAGGATTGCTGTTGCCCTTGCATCGGTCTCGATTTGTTTGAGGGTTTGTTCATCCAGTTTGTCCCATTCGATGGATAACTCATCTTCTACGGGAAGAGAGAATCCCGTTTGGATGATCCGCCATAGGTCCATGTGGGCCTTCAGAAGGGACTCCATTTGTCTTCTCCAAAAGCTGAAGTTCTCGCCGGAGAATAGCGGTGGACGAGCACTGTTCCACTCTTGGTTGGCCATTTAAAATAACCGACGACACACAAAAAGAAACAACAAAAGTATACCAAGACTTGGTCTTGGATTAGTAGTGCGGGAGAAGAAAGAAATAGCCAAAAAAAAATATTACACGAATTTCGAGGCGAAATAATAATAAAATAATAAAAATAAGTTATGACAAATTTTTAAAAAATATTGATTTTGTCAATTCTGATTAATAATGAAAAAGTAAGAATTTAACGTTTAAAAAATTTTTGCTCGTATTAAAGTAGCACGAATTTCGAGAAAAATATTAAAATAATAATAAAAAAATTTATGACAAATTTTCAAAAATTATTTGTTTTATCAATTCTGACTTATGGTGGAAAAATGAGAATTCAAATTTGAAAAAGCCAGACTGATCGAGTGGTGTTGATTAACTAAAAGAAAAGAAATAAAATAAAAAATTTCGTAAATCCGAAAAACTTTCAAACTGGTGGTTGCACCAAGTTTGAACTACCCCGCTCTGATACCACTTGTTGGATCGAGAAGCCCGATAGAGGGGGGTGAATATCGGAAAACTTTCGGATTTTATTAAAGAGTACGTACGCAGCGGAATTAAACAAAAACCAACACAAAGGACACAGAGATTTTTACTTGGTTCGGAGCCTGTGTCGACTCCTACTCCAAGGCCCACGATCGTTGATCGTTTACTTTGGGCAATTCTATATGAGCGCAAATTCAGTTTACAAAAAGAGATTACAAGTATAGCAACATAAACTGTAAATAAGAAAATGAAACTCTTCTTTTACCGACGTCCGGTTGTAGGTTGACTTTCCGGAGCAGCGGGACGTCGTCGGCTCGAGTTGTGCAGTTTCCGGAGCAGGGCGTGAGTACAGAAGAGTATGGAAGCGTTGGTTTTAAGTCTATGTTGAAGGCTTGGGCGTTGGGTGCTATTTATAGCACCCAGGGGCGCCCTGGACGTCGTGGGCACCCTGCCACGTGTCAAGCGATCCGCAGATCGCTCAGTCAAATTTTATCCCGCTCGAACAGGGATAATGTTTGACAGTGAGGGCACCTTGGTCGTAGAGGGCGCCTTCGCTGACTTCTTCCGCGCAGAGATCTCGCTGTGGATGAAGCTGAGGCTTCGCAGTGATGAGCTGGAGGCGCCTTGGCTGCTGAAGGCGCCTTCGCTGACGAGGGCGCCTTCGCTGCTGAAGGCGCCTTGCCCATTAAGCAGCCTAAGCTGTCTTTTGCTTCGCTTGGTTTTGGTTCACCTTGAGGGCGCCCTGGACACTCAGGGCGCCTTACTCAGCTGCTGCCTCACTCCTTTAAGGCTCTCTGAGTTGCAGACACACGTTCCTTCGGTCCTGCATTCAGGGTTAGTCCAAAACACAATAACACAATTAATTTATGATTTTATACAGCCTTAGCTGTCTTGGTTCTGACTTTGGTCTCCAAAATGGAGCCCTAGGTCGAACCGATGCCTACTGTTCCCTCGACGGGGAACGCATCCTCACCTATTCCTCTCGGGAGAGTTTACCTGATGCCAACCGCTCCTTTGGTTGGACTTTTGCCTGACGGTCCTTCGTCAGGTCTTGTGAACTGGCAGTCCTTCGCCAGTTGCCTAGCAGTCCTTCGCTAGGGCTTTTGGTGCTGGCAGTCCTTCGCCAGTGCCTAGCAGTCCTTCGCTAGGGCTTGATGCTGGCAGTCCTTCGCCAGTGCCTAGCAGTCCTTCGCTAGGGCTTGAATACTGGCAGTCCTTCGCCAGGTGCCTAGCAGTCCTTCGCTAGGGCTTTGTATCCTGGCAGTCCTTCGCCAGGTGCCTAGCAGTCCTTCGCTAGGGCTTTTTACCTTGGCATTCCTTCGCCAGTGCCTAGCAGTCCTTCGCTAGGGCTTTGTTTCTGCACACTTAATGAGCACATTAGATAACAAACAATACTTAACTTTGAATCCTTTGCCAATATCAAAACCAGGTTTGATATGGTGCTTCCTGCACCAACATCATTTTGATTTTCAATTAACTTACAAAAATCACTAAATAGGTTTAGGCTTTCATCTTTGGACTTTAGAAACCTAACCCAGGTAGACTTAGAGTAATCATCAACTATCACTAAGCAGTACCGGTTTCCGCTTAGTGACTTGGCTCCATGTGAATCAAATAGGTAAAGGTGTAGGAGCTCAAGTGTGGTTTGAGTTAGATCAGACTAAATAAGTTTGTGATTAGATCTGGTTTGTTTACCTTGATTACATGATTTACATATTAAGTTTTCTTGTTTCTTAATTTTAGGGATACCTTTAATTAGGCCAAGTTAGGTGATTTTTGAAATTATTCTCAAATTAGTGTGACCTAATCTCCTATGCCAGAGGTTTGATTGTTCTAACTGAGTTAACATGCATTTAGGTATTAGTGGTAGGTTTATCGTGTAAATATTATTTTTCCTAGTGCCCTTAAGCATGATTTCTGAGTCTTGCAAGTTTCTAATCAGGCAGTTAGAGTTGGTAAAGGTAACAACATAACCAGTATCACACAATTGACTTATGCTAAGCAAATTAAATTTAAAATCTTCAACCAAAAGATCCTTTTTAATAACAAAGTCAGATTTAAGTTCAATGTTACCTGACCCAATTACCATGAGTGTAGCATTGTTGCCAAATGCTACTGAGCCTAGGTTTTTGAACATGAGTTTGGTGAATTTCAATTTATCCCCAGTCATGTGTTTGGAGCACCCGCTATCCAACATCCATTGGTCCAAATCTTTATGTTCCTACACATAAAGAGTTTTGTTGATTTGGATCCAATTAGAATCAGGAGTAGCCTAAATTGATTTTCACATTCTAATCTGTCTCACCCAATCTAGAGTTGTCAATCACATTAGCCTTAAGGGTTTTTGTGAGACAGGTTTTGATTAGATAGTATTATTTTGAAAATTTTAAATTAATTTTGAAAATAGTTGATTTTGAGTTTAAAAAGATGTTTGAATCTACAATTAACTGAAAATTTGTATTATATTTGAATTTGACAATGAATAATTTGAATTTGAATTTCAAAAATTGGCTTCCAGGTCTTGGCGAGGCACTAGGCCTTCTTTGGCCGTAGCCTTATTGGATCATCAACCCTTTCCTTGACAAAGACTTTCAAAGAAATTTCATTTTCAAAATTATTTCTTGAAAAATTTTGGTCTAACTAGTTTGGGTCTTAGATCGGTAGCTTCGGCTAGTTTCACCAGTCTAAATAGACCAAGTAGAGTATACTTGACCTTATTAGAAGTGGCTTCCCTAACGTACTATTATCTCACCGTCACCCAATACTAGGTTGTTCAAGTTTCAGTTTAATTGGTTCAGTCCTTAAACTAACCAATCCTAAGTCTAAACATGGTAAATTGCAGAAATTAAATAGACAAGCAATCATGCAATTTAAAACAAGAATAGAAATTTATCTAACTATGAATATTGTTTTTAATTTGGCTCCCCCTGGACTAAATCCACGATAATGGTTTGGCAAGATGTGAATCTTGTCCTTGGGGACCCAATACTGATTTGATCCAGTTTGTTTGTTCAGGCACAATTTGGGTACCCATGCCTGAATTTTAGGTCTGGACTGGTTCAGTACAGCATAGTATGATCTTTGTCTAGACTTGGTTCTATAGCCTAATCCAGATCGATTTAGAACCGACTTCTGTTTTCCAAGAATCATGTCAAGACCCTTGGAACCAGAAGTGAACAGTTCTAAGGC
The DNA here is from genome assembly GCA_024364735.1 of Boesenbergia rotunda. NCBI lineage: Eukaryota > Viridiplantae > Streptophyta > Magnoliopsida > Zingiberales > Zingiberaceae > Boesenbergia > Boesenbergia rotunda. The sequence goes on along the minus strand of JAGFNQ010002563.1, from coordinate 363,122 downwards.
TGATCTAAGGTCCTTGACTTGAGTTTTCAAGGAGGAGTTCTCTTTCTCAAGTTTTTCAACTTGAGTAGAGGTTCCTTCTTGAACCTTCTCAGTTAAGGATCTAGAGTCAGCTCCCTCTTTCAGGAGTTTTACTTCCCGTCGGAGAGATTCGACTCGGATTTTGGCTTTCGCCAAGTCTCGAGAAAGATAGGCAATTAATTTGGTTAATTGATTTCTAGTAAACCCACTTACAGTGATTTCGCCATCCTCTGAAAACGTGAGCTTTCCGTCTTCCGATTTTGACTCGGTCTTGATTTCTTCGGAGGTGGTTAGTGCGAGCAAGTTCGACTGTGGGGCCTCTTCTTCTTCTTCTTCGGAGGAGGACTCGTCCCACGTTGCCTGAAGGGCCTTCTTCTTTCTCGTCTTCTTCGTTTCCTTCAAATTGGCTTGTAGTGACCCTTCTTTTTTGCATTCGTAACAGGTCACATTTAGTTTGTTCTTTTCATTTGAAGGATCAGCTGGTTCTTCCTTTCTTCGGCTAGCTTTCCTTCTGTTGGTCTAGTTTTTTAGTTCTTTGTAATAGTCCCGGGCTAGTCGAACCAGTTTTGGTCGATTTCCTTCGTTGTCTTCTGAGTATGAGTCTGAATCAGACTTGGGTGCAGGTTGAGGCTTCTTCTTCGTTACTTTTCCAGTTTTACCTACAACAAAAGCGTTGCCTTTCTCGGCCAGGGTGCAGTTAGTCTGCTCATGCAATTCTAGTTAAGAAAATAGTTCATCTAACTTGATTTTAGAAAGATCCCTTGAAACTTTGTACGCATCTACCATAGATGCCCACAAAGTATTTCTAGGGAAGGCATTAAGAGCATACCTGATCAGGTCACGATTCTCTACCTTGTGATCGATGGTGTGTAGACCGTTCATCAGCTCCTGAATTCTGGCGTGGAGCTGAGCTGCTAATTCACTGTCGTTCATCTTGATGGTATACAGCTTGTTCAGTAGTAGGTCCCTCTTGCTGATCCGGGTGTCGGAGGTTCCTTCGTGCAACTTAATTAGCTTACCCCAAAGTTCTTTTGCACTGTTGAATGGACCTACTCGGTTCAGCTCCTCTTTAGTTAGGTCGCATTGAAGTGTTTGAGTTGCTTTGGCGTCAGCTTCAAATTTTCTTTTGAGGGCGGTATCCCATTCGGTGTAGGATTGTGGCACTCCATCAGCATTTTTAGGTATGTCCAGACCAGACTGGATTATTATCCACATGCCCACCTGAGTTTTTAGGTGGACTTCAATCCGACTCTTCCAGTAGGAGAAATCCTCCCCACTGAAGAGCGATGGTCTGGCGGTACTGAAGCCCTCTTGCATGGCCATTTAAGAATTATCTGAAAAAGAAAGAGAGAGAGAAAAAAATGTCCCAAGACTTGGTCTTGGATTAGTAGTGCGGGAAGAAGGTAAAACAATTTTATCGAGTGGTGTTGCACCAACCTCAATTTATGATAAAACTTCGTGAAAATAAGAAAAACAAAATAAAAATAAAAACAATTTGAAGAAAATCCGAAAAGTTCTCAAATTGGTGGTTGCAACAAATTTAAGTTTCCTCGCTCTGATACCACTTGTTGGATCGATAGAATACGATAGAGGGGGTGAATATCATAAAACCGTTTCGGATTAGATTAAGAGAAATTACGCAGCGGAAATAAATAAACACAAACGCGAACACAAGATTTTTACTTGGTTCGGAGTCCCGGTCGGCTCCTACTCCAAGGCCTACGGTCCTTGACCATTTACTGCGGGCAATACTATAATCGCGCAAGTTATTACAAGATGTAGTACAGTAGTAGTGCAGTAAAAATACAATTAAAATCTAACTCTTCGTTACCGACGCCCGGTGTGTAACGTTCTTCGGTGCATAGGGTCGTCGTCGGCGCTAGAGCCTCGAGATCAGAAGTTTCCGGAGCAGAGCGCTTGAGCAAGAGTATTAAGGCGTTGGAAAACTGTGTTCTGAAGCCTTGGGGGTCGAGCCCCTTATATAGTGCACCTGGGGGCGCCTGGGACGTTGGGGGTGCCCTCCGCGTGTCACTCGATCCGCAAACCTCTCGGTCAGCCCTTATCCCTCCAGGATCGGGCTCGAGGTTTGACGGGGGTGCCCGGGACACAGGGGGTGCCCCGGTTGACCCAATCTGCTGGCTTCTCGGCTGGATAGACTTTGGCTGCATCGTTGGCTTGGACCCAGGGCGCCCGGGAGCTTGGGGGTGTGATAACCATCATTTTGTTGATTATTTTTGGCTCTAAAATCCATGTTTGATCTATATTTTATATGCTTAAGTTTGCAATTGTATTAGGTTTCATGTATTCCCTTCATTTTGGCTTTTAATTCTAATCTTTGTATATTTGGGATATTTTTGACACTAAATTTGAATATCATTTTGTAGGCTTCAATTGATCATGGACCTAGATCAAATTGAGTCAGACTTGAGTCAGGATTGGATCCAGATTAAAGGGATCAAGCATCGGATTAATAGGAGCCGTCCATTCCAGAGAACGGCTAGATCTGAGCCATCGGTCAATTTCTGGTCGATCCGAGTTCAAGATAGAATCAATCATGACCAGAGATCAAGATCTGAAAATTTCAGCCAAATCAGAAGTGATCTGACCGTTGGATCGAGCTCAAGATGTTCTAGACCATCCATTCAAGAAAAGGGAAGATCTGGACCATCCACCACTGATCTGGTTAATCCGAGCTACGGACAGGTAGATCAGGACCATTGATTGGGATCTATGAAGTTTGGTTCAGATCTGAAGAGATCCGACCGTTGGATGAAGTCAGATTGATCTCAGCCGTCCGTTGCTAAGTATAAGTTCTTCTTCCCCCAAAGCTGGCTGAACTCGAGTTGATTGAATCGAACCGCTGGGCTTGACCAAGCTAGACCGAATTGGCTGAACCCATTTATTGAAGCTGATTCAACTCAAGCTGCTGGACCAAACTAACTGTTAGACTGAATCATTGTCTGGCTGAACTCAAGTGGCTTGGCTACTGGACTGAACTCGAGCTGTGGCTTGGCTGAATCAAACGAGAGCTGAAGTTGGCTGAGCCGAATCAAAACGCTGAAGCAGAGACGAACAAAAAGGGGAGATCGCGCGAAGGCTAGGTCATCGACTCCACACGCAGGGCTCGCGGCGATCTTCTTCTTCTCCATCTTCATCATCGCCGCAGCTAGGGTAGCGGGTTCGTGCCCTAGTCGCCGGAGCTTCGATCAACTGAGTTGAGGGGTTCCCGACTCATTCATCCACCTCCGCCGGCGCCTCCACCATTTTATCGTCGCCGCAGCTAGGGTAGCGGGTTCGTGCCCTAGTCGCCGGAGCTTCGATCAACTGAGTTGAGGGGTTCCCGACTCATTCATCCACCTCCGCCGGCGTCTCCACCATTTCATCGTCGCCGCAGCTAGGGTAGCGGGTTCGTGCCCTAGTCGCCGGAGCTTGATCGATTGTAGTTTGAGGGGTTCCCGGCTCGATCCGATCAATTCCATCTGCTCTCCACTCCACCACAGCTAGGGTAGCGGGTCCGTGCTCTAGTTCATCATCGCCACGGACTTCCTCTCGTTCATCATCGCCACGGACTTCCTCTCGTTCATCATCGCCGAAGACGCACGATCTAGGGCCAGGGGTTCCGACCCTAGTCGACCTTCTTCCACAGCAGTTTCTTCATTTGTTTTCCTTACAGCAATTCCTTTAATTTCAGCATTTAGTTTTCATTTATAGCAATTCAGTTTTTCATCAGTTCTTCACAGAATTCATCCAGCCGATTTCATCCAGTAGCCAGCAGTTTCTTCCCAGCAATTTACTCCTTTCAGCAAGTTCTTTACAATTTCTTCATTTCCAGCACTTCCCTTCACCTCCGGCAGATCCCCTTCATAGCTCCTTCATCAGATTAGATCCGGCAGCAGCTTCATTCACAGCAATTCAGTTTCTTCACAGTTCCTTTCAATTCTTCACAGCAAGATTCGACCATTTCTTTCAAATTCCGGCAGCCAGTCTTCTCAGCAGCAGCTTCTTCATAACTGCAGCAATTTCATTTTCCGGCAGTTTCTTTCAATTGCCATCCACATCTTAGCAGCCGAACTTAAATTTTGCTTTGAATTTGTTTCTTGAGTTGTTATGTGTTGGAAGTGAATGTTTGTAGTTGTTGGAACTTCCCAATTTCAAATTTCATGCACTTAGGTCATTTTAGATATTGCTTGCAAGTTGTTTGACAAAATGTCTGTTCTAATAGTTAGGTTTAAATTCTTGTAATTTCGTTTGCTTAATCATTTCTCGCCTTATCCCTTTCAATGTCTTCAAGTTTTTGTCTTTAATTGAATGCAACTAGATTAGTGAAGGTTTCGTTAGTTGATTGCTTTATGTTCTCTTGTAGTTGTCTTTCAGTTTGATGCAATTAGGTTAGGTTTCATTTATGCTCAGTTCCTTAAATGCTTTACCTTATGTTTCTATTTTCTTTTCTGCAAGTGTAGTTAGGGTAAATTAGAGTTCCTTACCTGCATTGTTTTTCTTTGATTAGAACTAGATTTCATATTTGCTCTGTTATTCATTTCGTAGTCCTAGCTCTTAAATCCAAAACCCAGTTTCATATCCCAAAACCCAAAAGCAATAAGATACGATCCTGAGATTTATCTTGCACCAACTACATTCGTTGGGAGACGACTCGAGTTACTCTATGCTACATTAGTTTAGAGGAATTCGGTACTTAAATTGTATTTGAAATTGTAAACCTCTCGGTCACTCGATCCGCGTGTCACTCGATCCGCAAACCTCTCGGTACGCCCTTATCCCTCCAGGATCGGGCTCGAGGTTTGACGGGGGTGCCCGGGACACAGGGGGTGCCCCGGTTTGACCCAATCTGCTGGCTTCTCGGCTGGATAGACTTTGGCTGCATCGTTGGCTTGGACCCCGGGCGCCCGGGAGCTTGGGGGCACCTGCCTCAGTGAGCTTCCGAAGCGTTACTAACTCAGCTTGTCTTGCCTTCACCTTGGGGGTGCCCGGGACCTCCGGGGCGCCCTACCCAGTTGCTGCCCCTCTCCTTTGGGGTGTTCTGAGCTGTAGAAACTCATTCCTTCGGTCCTGCATCCAGGATTAGTACCAAACATGATAAAGCAAGTATGTTAGTGAATTTTACAGCCGTAGCTGTCTTGGTTCTGACTTTGGGTCTCCCAAATGGAACCCTAGGTCGAACCGACGCCTACTGTTCCCTCGACGGGGAACGCGTCCTCACCTACTCCTCTCAGAAGAATTTACCTGTTGCCAACCGGCTCCTCCGGTTGGACTTTTGCCCTGCAGTCCTTCGCCAGGTGCCTAGCAGTCCTTCGCCAGGTCTTCAGTACCAAGCAGTCCTTGGCCTGGTGCCCAGCAATCCTTCGCCAGGTCTTCAGTTCCAAGCAGTCCTTCGCCTGGTGCCTAGCAATCCTTCGCCAGGTCTTTGACTCCTAGCAGCCCTTCGCTAGGTGCCCAGCAGTCCTTCGCCAGGTCTTAGGGTTTCCATGCCTAGCAGTCCTTCTCTAGGACTTCAATCTGCACACTCAAGTAACATGTTAGATAAACATAACATCTTAACTTTTGAACCTTTGCCATTATCAAAACCCAGGTTCGACTTGGGTGCTGTCTGCACCAACATATTTTGTATTTTTGTGATGAGATTTAATTTATATATGTGAAGGAGTTATTGAAATTTATATAACAGTGGAGTTCTTTATTTAATTTTTGAAAGTTTTTTATTTACGTAGCATATTGAATATTCATGATAATCATATGCATATAATTATGGATTCGTATGTAATATTTTTATATTTAATAATAAAATTATATAAGATTTTGATTGAAAAATTAGCCCAGGGCCTCCAATTTCCTGAAGACGGCTCTGCTCTCACATGACACCTAATCTGGATTATGACTTCTTTATTTAATTTTTGAAAGTTTTATATTTACGTAGCATATTGAATATTCATGATAATCATATGCATATAATTATGGATTCGTATGTAATATTTTAATATTTAATAAAAAAAATTATATAAGATTTTGATTGAAAAATTAGCCCAGGGCCTCCAATTTCCTGAAGACGGCTCTGCCCTCACATGACACCTAATCTGGATTATGACTCTGATACTACTTATTGAAACTCAAGGATTTTCAAATCTCCATAATGACATGATATTGTCTAATTTAGGTCTAAGGTCTCATGACTTTGTTCTTAGGCTCTTCCCAAAATACCTCATATCAATAGAGATATCTTTTATCCTTTTAAACTTATGGTTTTTTTCATGTCTTATCAATGTGAGACTTTGGTTGTATCCCAACAGTTATAAACACTGATGTCATTTCTCTTCCACATGTTTCCACCATTGCATAGATTGCTTGTTTCTAAGTCTCTAATCCAATAATGCCATCAATTTCTTTGGCAAATTGATACTTCTTGATGAACCAACATGGATTTAAGGGAGATGTTGCCATATATATAGCAAATATTTATTTTGTATTTTTCTAATTAAGCTATATTTGGTTAGGGATAATATAATTAAGCCCGATGTCATGTCTCTTCCACATGTTTCCGCCATTGCATAGATTGCTTGTTTACTAAGTCTCTAATCCAATAATGCCATCAATTTCTTTGGCAAATTGATGCTTCTTGATGAACCAACATGGATTTGAGGGAGATGTTGTCATATATATAGCAAATATTTATTTTGTATTTTTCTAATTAAGCTATAATTGGTTAGGGATAATATAATTAAGCTTGTAATGTAGCCCTAGAATATAGTTTAGATTACATGTTGTAAACTTTAATTAGCTTTTGTAATTCAAATTATATTACAATTTAGCTTTAAAATTGTATCAAACAAAGTAATTAATTTTGTAATATAATTTTGATTATATTAGAAAGTTGATTATCCCTCACCAAATATAACCTTAGTATGTAAGACTGTAAATATAGATAAATCCATCATAATTAATATATATGACTATAAATAGAGATATGATCGTAAATGAAGAGGAATTTATCTCTATAAATTAGCATTTAATTATTATAATTTATCTATTTATTGAATGAATGGGTGAAATAAAAGATATCAAATCATTCCATCAAGAAAATTCATCACTTATCATCCATTGCAAATGACCGTATGAGAAGGGCGGCAACTGCAAAACACTAGTAGAGGCGTTGCCCGTGTCCCCAGCCGCGTTGGTCATCAGTGACCTAAGATCGCCAATGACGATAACCTCCAAACTCCCCCTGAATCCCTCTTCACCACGCATAGCCTCTTCCTCACTTTTCCCCATCCTCAATCCCTCAACCCATCCTTCGATCCATCATCTGCACGTAACCAGCTCTCAACAGAACAGAGTCAATGAAGGGAGGTTCTTCCGCAAATCTCAATTCCTTCGCAACCCTATTCGCATGCTACACCTCTGACCAAACCATCTGGGGAGGTTCTTCTACAAATCTCAATTACTTTGCAACCGTCCCCAAATTCGTATGCTACGCCTCTGACCAAACCATCTTATATGGCGACACTTGCTCCATCATCCCCACGGGCTGCAATGAAGAACTTCGACGGGGTATGAGATGACTTCCACAAAGCCACCTTATACAACAACATCCCAGGTATCTTTTATTCTGAAGAAGAAGTCAAGAATTTTTCTAAGCTATACAAATTTTCTCTAATTGGTAAATTCTCGGGCTTACGACCAAAGAAAGAGGTGATCTTACAAGCCTTTCGGAATTTTGATGTATCGGGTTTCTATAACATTCGTTTTCTCTAGTCGAGTTATATTTTCATTCATCTTACTACCAATGAGGATATGGCCAAAATATGGATGAGAGGAATCTGGTTCATTGCAGGGGTTTGTTAGGATATATACTGAAAGACTTGTCTTTTTATGTAGGGTTTTTCGGGCCACGAAAACCGCTTTTTCGCGTCGCGGAAATCCCGAAAGCCCCAATAGAAAGGATCCGAGCGAAGAAAACTATTTCAAAAATTTACGAGTGCTCGTTTACATGCTTCAAAACCGATCTACAACCTAGATCTATTAGAGAAGAGAAAAACGACCTTCGATGCGTGCCCCGCAATTCCCGCTCGCTCCTCGGTTGGTGTCGGATCTCAAGGATGCAAATTAACAACCCTCTAGAAGTATCCACACAAGCAAGAGAGTGGAGAGGAGAGCCCAAAAGTGTGCTAGCACTTTTTGGGGTCTCGGCAAGATGAGAGGAGAGGGAGAGCAAAACTAAACAAAAAACCAAGAGGGGAGAGGAATTATTCACACCCACAAAAACTCCTTATTTGTGTGATCCATTTTGGCCGGCCACTTAATGGCCATTATTGGCCATTAAGTGGCCGGCCACCACCTTTGGTAACCCCCTATTTGAATTCAAAATTCAAATGGGGAGGTTACTTAGCCTTGATGATGATGCCAAGTCATCACTTGGTCAAGTCAAGGTGATGTGGCTTGAGTCAAGTCAAACCTGCCTCTTGTGGACTTTCCATATTTAGCCAAAGTCAAACTTTGACTTCATTATTCTCCCATGATTAGATTCATCCAACACTTGGATCAAACTCGAGTCCAACTCAAGTTGTCTAATTTGAGTCAAGTCAAACTTGCCTTTTATGAACTTTCCATATTTAGCCAAAGTCAAACTTTGACTTCATTATTCTCCCATGATTAGATTCATCCAACACTTGGATCAAACTCGAGTCCAACTCAAGTTGTCTAATTTGAGTCAAGTCAAACTTGCCTTTTATGGACTTTCCATATTTAGCCAAAGTCAAACTTTGACTTCATTACTCTCGGTCCATCATATGGACTTATTCTCCATCTATTGCTCTATGTGTGTGACCCTATAGGTTCTTGTAACGTTGACAATGCCCTTAAACCTATTTAAGGACATAAGCAATGAGAGGTATCTAGCAACACATCATTGCTACCCAAGTTACAAGAATGTCGAGATCTAACATCACCATTGTGACTAATAATTATGACCATCACAATATGTGACAACGTCCTTCTATCCTCGATATCTAGATTGATCTTTCATGAGGCATAGACCGTGTCATCCTCAAATCAATCTATGTGTCTTGAACTCCAAGTAGATTCACTATAATCAAATAAGCTCAATATCTCATATTGCCTTATTTGGGCATGGTCATGCACTTAGTGATCTCACTCTATCAAGACTATGATATCTCTCCCGTCATATAGGAGGGATAGATCCCATCTACATCACTCACATCCCTCCGCATAATTTGTTACATACCCAGTAATCGCCTTTATAGTCCACCCAGTTACGGGTGACGTTTGACGAAACTAAAGTACATAACTCCTTACGTAGGGAACTATGGTGACTTCAGGTCTAAGGACTAATAGTCATACTAATAGTCACATGAGAAAGTATATGACACTCATATAACGATCCATGATACTTTCTCATGGCGGACCATTCAGTATACATTGTCTAATGTATACCCATGTGTCAACTTGATATCTCATATCCATGACTTGTGAGATCAAGTCATCATGTTGACCTACATGCTAGTCTCTATGCATTAACATTGTCCTTGAATGTTAATACTTGACTAGGAATAATTAAGAGTAGTGTTCTCTATATCATCTCACTATCGATTCAACTAATCGATTGATATAGATAAGAACCTTCTACTCAAGGACGTTATTATACTAAGTTATTTGGCACCAATACACATAAGTACAATAACCATAAGAAATGCCTTTATATATAAGAAATATATATACAAGAATATGATACAATGAGTCCAAAAAGTAATCATCATATGATTGGCTCTAGGGCTCTCACTAACATTTTATATAATCATCTACATTTTGAAAGAGAATGACAACAACACAGTTGCATGTTTAAATTAGTATATGCATAACAGTCTCATACTTTGCATTGTAGATAATATAGTGTGTGGTGACACACAGAAGATTATGTTATCAGTCCATTGCATAGTATAAGTAGAAGCTCACAACCGAGATGGAGTTGGACAAACCATCGGGATGGTTGTAGTGTAATTAGGTGTGGTTTGTCTTGACCATAGAATTACACTAGTGCACTTTGTATACATTGAGCTGGACCAAAATAGAAGTGATCCAATTTGTACTGACTTTATAATTGGTTCGAACCTCGATTTATTATGGAGTACAATCTCTAAATCCCGATATAATAACGAGCACGTGTATTTAGTGTTTTATTTCTTTGATTTATCAATGGGCAAGATTTATTCTGCTAAATTGATAGGCCCGGTAAGTTGGGAAATAATATTACTTACATGCTGTGCCATTGATTATTGATAGAATCTGTGTCCTCGTGAGTCAGGATGATGATGCCCCCTTACTGAGCTCATAAGGTTCATCATGTTATGTCACGCCCCGAGACCTAGGAGCCCCTGATCCAATATAAAATCGGACAGCACCTCCCCTGTCCGGCGGACAATTTACACACACACAATATATAACAATCCACGCAGTTTAAATATTTGCACAACCACGCAGTTTATAGGGCCTCAGGCCTCAGATATAAGCAGAAACAACAGTTATATGTTTATAACTATCGAAAAACTAAATCCGAACTCACCTGAGCTGCCAGGGGGCAGGAACAAAACCAAAACCAATCGAAGTCCAACATAGGACTCAAAAGTACAATGCCATCAAATAAAACGTGCATACATGTTTAAAACATAATAGCGGAAGCATAGTAAATACTACAGGGTCCATAAATGAAACAACGGAAAACCCAAAATCAAAAAGAGCTCCTCTGGAGCTGGGGACTGGCGGCTCGGGATCTCCTCGCAGACATCAACCTGAAATAAACATATATGGCAACGGGGTGAGTCCATAGCTCAGCGAATACCCAAAGATATGCATAGGAGGTTATACTAACAATAAGAGTTCAGCTACTACAGTCTCATAGCAACAGTAGGGAAAGACTAGTACTGAACATACCGAAGTAGATACATACCTGAATCCATCTAACCTGTATAGAGGGTAAGATATACCAAAGGAAAACCAATAGACATATAAACACAGATAACAAGTCTCCAGAATATGCGATGTCAAACAAGTGCAGCAAATAAGTGCAGCAAACAATGCACGATGCAAAGTATGCACATGGTGCAATGACATGTGTCACCCCTGACACCAGACAGATCAACGTACACCTGTCATAGGGACGTCTGAACGGGTAGGGCTCTGACAACTGTACACCCTGCCATCACTGCTCCTGAGTGACCGGGTGGACAGGATGCTGGCGGAGACCACGCTCCTAACCCCAGGCAATGGGGGAGTCAAGCTCTCATCTCCTCGTGGCTCAGTACGAGAAGGGATCCCTGGCTGCTACCACGCCCGCGCTCACTCTCCAAATAGTGGCCGAACGGAGCAATACAGGGCAAATGCACACATCTACGGTATCCACTAACCCATGAGTGGCCGTGTGTGCCCGTCATGTACCGGAAAACGATTAGGCTCAACCACAAGGGAGTCGCTGATCGCCGGCATGCAACAGTGCAAGGATGGTGTATGATAGATACACGTATCTCCCTCCCAAGTCCTCAGTATACTAAGTCTCAGTCTGAAATCCTATAACAGGAAATACAGGTATCCTACAAGGTATACTGAACTGAAATACAGATCTCTCAAGGTCAAATGCAAGAGATACACTACGATATCTAAGCATACATGTAGAGATGACAATACTAGAGACTGTATGGAACTAACAGCATAATAACTCAAGGATAAACAACAGGTATCCAGATCTGACATAATAAACAGGGGTAAACCACAATATCCAGATCAAACATAATAACCAGGGATAGCGTAGGATCTTACTGCTATCTATAACATTCTATGCATAACAAAATGACAATATCAAAATAGATAAGTCAAAGGGTACCCGCCTCCAAAATATATGCCTGTGAATGCAGAGAACTCTCGTCCAAGTATCCGTAATCGTCAATCAATGTCCTGTACCAATATACATGATTTAGCTAATTATAATATTCAACGAGTACCTAAAATAAATCCTAGAACCCATTAGGACGAACTCTTTATCGTTTCGATCATTAACTAATCCCAACAATCATAAACCCATAGCTGAAAACCCAAGATCAGATAATCCACAAGATTGAGATTGAGCTCAAAGACTCAACTCGAAACATCGTGAAGCAGATCAAACACACACAAACAAAGAATGCTAATCCATCCCTAAAATTTCTCTGAATTGTCATTACACAACAGGGACGCACAGCCAAGAACCGATTCAACAGGCCAAGAACAAAATGGAACAAATTTAACTATGATCGATTAGCAAATGCCCAATCAAATTCCTACACAACACTGATCAAACAACCCACAAATTCACAAGAACAGAAACCCATCAGTATACCACAATCGACTCAAACAACCACAATATTCTCTGCTACCTCCACCACAACATATCAAGTAGCATTTCATCCGCAAGCTTACTCCCAAAACTCAACTCGCATCAACCACCACATCGAAGAACACGGCAGAGATCGAACATCAGAAATAATTGAAAACCAACTTAATTAACCACAGTTGCGACACCACTACTTCAAAAACAAAAATCGAACCACAGGATAGCAACCTCAAGAACAAACCAACGAAT
>JAGFNQ010002563.1:316450-349425 GCA_024364735.1 Boesenbergia rotunda | reverse complement strand
TATCATCCAATCATGTTCATCCCTATTTAGATAATCAAAACAGGAACCTCATGGCACAAACTCCTTATAGATCTAATTCAACTTCCGCTGCCAAAACAGAACACTCTTGATACCTCATACTCAATGAAACATCCCATAGCAAAACCTCCACACGTTCACGGCTAGAGCATTTCAAACCCAAGGCAAGGAAGCTAAAACCGAACAACAAAAAGGAAGAAACCTCAACAACCACAAGGAAATCATACATCCAAAAATAGATATCCATATCTAATGAACTCAAGCTGAACAGATTTAATCCCATATCAAAAACCCTATCCAAGAACACATCCAATCAAATGCACAACCCATGGCAGATCACATTCAAACCCAACCGAATTCAAGATCTATACTAATAGCATCAAATTACCCTTACCTTGATTTGGCAGAGGTTCTTCGCTCAAATTCAAGTGCAGCCGAGATCGCCGGAAACAAACCTCCATATCCAAGCCAGCAACTCCCTCGACTTAGATCCAATAGCTCAGCTCTAAATCAAGATCGGGACTCGAGATCTGGCTCTCTTGGAACAAAACACAAACATCTATAAGGCACGATCCAAATACCTAGATCTCAAGAATAAACTACGATCCGGGAAGATTCGAAGCTAAAATCCCTACTTGAGATCTCCATCCCCAATCGTGATGCCACCTCCATGGCCACACATCCTCAATGCTGGAGTTGGTTGCGCACAACCAATAGGGGAAGAAGATGCTCCTGTTGTCGAATCTATCTGGAGCCAACCGGAGATGAGAAGTGGAGATCGTTGTCCATGGCAGTAAGGCAACGATTGGTTAGGGTTCGGCAGCGACGAGGGCTCGTGAAGGACTGGGAAGCAGTGGACGCGAGACATAGATGTTGGTTGTGGCGAAGCAGTGAGGAAGAAGAGAGCGGTGGAGAAGGAATCGGGTGCACGATTGTGGCTAGGTCACGCGAAAAGAAAAGGGGAGGCTGCGGTCGAATGAATGAAGAGGAGAAAAGAATTTATATATAAGGGGCTTTTTGCAAAAAAATCCTCTAACTTTCAGAAATCTAAACCCTACCCTTAGGGTAAGGGTTTTAGCCCTTTGACCCTCCAATTAATTATAATCCATCTCAATAAATTTTCTAGGATTAAATTATTTACCCTCTCGTAATTTAAGAGTTTACCCCTAAACCCTTGATAAGTTTTAGATTTTTACACTAAAGCCCCTTAGGCTCCACCCGTAGGGCCGAAAACCCTAGAATCAATCCGAAAAATCTCGAAAAAATTTTCTGGTCCGGATTTTTGAATCGCCGTATTTTACATTCTCCCCCACTAATAAAAATTTGGTCCCCAAATTTTCTCATTCCTCATACGGCACACACCAGCAGCTAAATATGTCCGTACTCATTATGAGTAACCACTTGTCTGATACCCTAAAGTCACACCTCTACGGAACAACTGGAGTTATCGATCCAGAGGTTATCATCCGATAAATAGATACACTCGGATAACCCTTTAATCATCACAACTATCCAGGACACTCAATCCTAAGATCACTGGCACCAAGTCTATATTCCGTTCCTCAAACGTAAAACGTTCAAATTCATGAGTATCACATCCTCAAGCCAATAACATCCTCCAAAACATTACAAGTCATATATATTTATATATATATATATATACACTCCAATAGACCATCAGAAAATCACATATAATTTAAACATTGTGTCAATATATCGTACCACATGCAGTTATCAATAACTAACTTCTTAAATGATCAACCATCGAAAGATTATTTATCCACTAAATGATTCATCAAAAAGCTACATATCCGATAGGTCCATGTCCACTACTAGAATCCTCAAAATACAACATATCATAGAGATTCGTCAATCTCAATCACCCCCTCAACTCCAACGAGAAAGTCCATGGTGATAACAACCTTATCGTCTCGTGAACTAATAGGTCCACGATGAAGATATAATAACCGAAAACCAGTGGGCATCCTTAACCTCCTGATTAATATCCAATATCTCACCAGAAGATAAGGATACAGCTAACTCCACATCCTCCGCACCCTAACGAGTCATATATCCCGATGCATCATCGAGTTTATCCAACCATATACAGTCAATCTATGAGTCAAGATCCCTCTTAGACTAGCGTAGCCATTAGCGAGTCTCACCGATCGTTGACTCGTAATCCAATACAGTCCAATTCCTCCACTCCACGGTCAAAACCCTCTAAGGTCCTATTCCATAACAGGGAGATAGAGACATGCAATCTCTCAGGAGTATCTAAACATACTCATGAACCAATTCATTTATTTCCCCACGGGTCGTCCTCGATATCAACTAACCAAAGGTGGTCTAGTTTTATAAGTGATTTGCCTCCATGCAAATCATAAGTCCGTATATACCTGCTTGGTTATTCAGACCAAGTAAAAGTAGTCACTCATAAATGTCAAGCAACTAGCTTCATACTTTTCTATATTAGCCCAATCATCTATCAACTTGTACCTTCTAGGTCAACTACCAAGTACAAGTGATCCATGGTCCAAGTCTCCAAGGAACAGATTGTATCAATCCTCTACTAATCATAATAATATGTAGCTACTGCTACCCTATTGCATCAATGCAAATCCTGTACTCAAAACATGACATCTAGCTTATCTGTCCAGATATACGCAACATAAGAAACTTGTAGCTCCATGGGCTACTGTGAATTGATCCAATAACATGAGAAAATTTCTAACTATACATAAATATACAGGAATAACAACCTGATCCAATGTCCTGAAAGAATTTCTAACCATACCTAAATATACAGGAATGGTAGCATGATCTGATAACACGAGATAATTTCTAAATCATACCTAGATATACAGGTATAGAAACATGATCCAATAACATGTGAGAATTTCTAAATCATACCAAAATATACAGGTATAGTAACATGGTCCAATAACATGTGAGAATTTTCTAACCAATACCTAAATAGGATAAGGGATCCAAAAGATCAGGAGAAATACCTGTCGCCTGAAGAAGTCCCATCGCCCAGTCCCAGACAACCACATCGAGAAAAACACTCCGAACAAATCCGACAAGACTCGTAAAACAAGTAGACACCGTAACTCCACAAGTCCTCAAGGTATCCGAAAACCTGAGCTCTGATACCAAATTAAATTGTCACGCCCCGAGACCCAGGAGCCGCTGTTCCAATATAAAATCGGACAGCACCTCCCCTGTCCGGCGGACAATTTACATATACACACAACAACTATAACAATACCACGCAGTTTATATTTGGCCTCAGGCCTCCAAAGTAAATAAACACAATATAAAGACACAAGACAACTAAGTAAATCATACCTGACTGCGGACCGGTCCGACTTACGACGAATCAACCAATACAAAACCCCTTAGGGCACACGACAACACTCCCAAGACATAAACAAGTCTAATAAGTAAATATACAAATAGACACTACCAAGTACAAAACGAAACTATGCCGTCGCGATAGGTAGGGACTGGCTGCTGGGCTCTTCTGGCGACTCCAAGTATCTCAACCTGAAATAAAATCATATGGCAATGGGGAGAGTCCATAACTCAGCGAATACCCAGCAGATATGCATAGTATGTTATAATAACAATAAGCATCTACGTTAATACAGTCTCATATCAACAATATGGAAAAACTAGTACTGGAAATACTGAGGTAGATACATACCAGAATCCAGCTAACCTGAAAAGAGGATAATAAGTACCAAGGGAATATCATTAGACATATAATCTCAAATAACAAGTCTCCAGTATATGCGATGTCAAGCAAGTGCAGCAAATAAGTGCAGCAACCAATGCACGATGCATAGTATGCACATGGTGCAATGACATGTGTCACCCCTGACACCAGACAGATCATCGTACACCTGTCATAGGGACGTCTGAACGGGTAGGGCTCTGACAACTGTACACCCTACCATCACTGCTCCTGAGTGACCGAGTGGACAGGATGCTGGCGGGGGACAACCCCCCTACCCCAAGCAATGGGGGAGCTCCGCTCTCATCTCCTCGTGGCTCAGTACGAGAAGGGATCCCTGGCTGCTACCACGCCCGCGCTCACCCTCCAATAGTGGCCGAACGGAGCAATACAGAGCAAATGCGCACATCCTACGGTATCCACTAACCCATGAGTGGCCGTGTGCGCATATCATGTACCGGAAGACGATTAGGCTCAACCACAAGGGAGTCGCTGATCGCCGGCATGCAACAGTGCAAGGATGGTGTATGATAGATACACATACATAATAACTCAAGGATAACTAACAAGTATCCAGGACAGGCATAATAACTCAGGGATAACTAACATGTATCCAGAACAGGCATAATAACTCAGGGATAACTAACAAGTATCCAGAACATGCATAATAACTCAGGGATAACTAACATGTATCCAGAACAGGTATAATAACTCAGGGATAACTAACATGTATCCAGAACAGGTATAATAACTCAGGCTAGCGTATAATCTTACTGCTATCTATAACCAACCATGCATAGCAACATGACAATATCTAAAAGATAAGTCAAAGGGTACCCGCCTCCAGAGAGTAGAAATGGCTTGTATCAGAAAAGAACCTTCCGTCCATTAATGAGCGATGATAAATCCAATCAATGCCCTGTATCAAAGGCATAATGTTTAGCTACAATAATATGTAATTTATAGCTAACAAGCTATCTCAAGTAATTATGATCTTTCTAATTATCATCGTTTCATCTAATTAACCATAATTAGATGATTAACCCAAGTTACCTATATTAGATTCCTGTTAGGTTTTCAAAACCCGAACCAATCAAGTTTAGGTTATTAGGTCTAATCCACCAATTAACCCTAATCCAAACTAAGTTCAACTCCAAAACCTACCATCAGATCAAAACAAACATTCATTCTTACTTATCATCCAATCATGTTCATCCCTATTTAGATAATCAAAACAGGAACCTCATGGCACAAACTCCTTATAGATCTAATTCAACTTCCGCTGCCAAAACAGAACACTCTTGATACCTCATACTCAATGAAACATCCCATAGCAAAACCTCCACACGTTCACGGCTAGAGCATTTCAAACCCAAGGCAAGGAAGCTAAAACCGAACAACAAAAAGGAAGAAACCTCAACAACCACAAGGAAATCATACATCCAAAAATAGATATCCATATCTAATGAACTCAAGCTGAACAGATTTAATCCCATATCAAAAACCCTATCCAAGAACACATCCAATCAAACGCACAACCCATGGCAGATCACATTCAAACCCAACCGAATTCAAGATCTATACTAATAGCATCAAATTACCCTTACCTTGATTTGGCAGAGGTTCTTCGCTCAAATTCAAGTGCAGCCGAGATCGCCGGAAACAAACCTCCATATCCAAGCCAGCAACACCCTCGACTTAGATCCAATAGCTCAGCTCTAAATCAAGATCGGGACTCGAGATCTGGCTCTCTTGGAACAAAACACAAACATCTATAAGGCACGATCCAAATACCTAGATCTCAAGAACAAACTACGATCCGGGAAGATTCGAAGCTAGAATCCCTACCTGAGATCTCCATCCCCAATCGTGATGCCACCTCCATGGCCACACATCCTCAATGCTGGAGTTGGTTGCGCACAACCAATAGGGGAAGAAGATGCTCCTGTTGTCGAATCTATCTGGAGCCAACCGGAGATGAGAAGTGGAGATCGTTGTCCATGGCAGTAAGGCAACGATTGGTTAGGGTTCGGCAGCGACGAGGGCTCGCGAAGGACTGGGAAGCAGTGGACGCGAGACTTAGATGTTGGTTGTGGCGAAGCAGTGAGGAAGAAGAGAGCGGTGTAGAAGGAATCGGGTCGAATGAATGAAGAGGAGAAAAGAATTTATATATAAGGGGCTTTTTGCAAAAAAGTCCTCTAACTTTCAGAAATCTAAACCCTACCCTTAGGGTAAGGGTTTTAGCCCTTTGACCCTCCAATTAATTATAATCCATCTCAATAAATTTTCTAGGATTAAATTATTTACCCTCTCGTAATTTAAGAGTTTACCCTAAACCCTTGATAAGTTTTAGATTTTTACACTATAGCCCCTTAGGCTCCACCCGTATGGCCGAAAACCCTAGAATCAATCCGAAAAATCTCGAAAAAATTTTCTGGTCCGGATTTTTGAATCGCCGTATTTTACACATAAAGCATGGCATACATACATATCATTTATTAAGCATGACATACATACATAGCATTCCTAAAGCATGGCATACATACATATCATTCATAAAGCATGGCATATATACATATCATTCATTAAGCATGACATACATACATATCATTCCTAAAGCATGGCATACATACATATCATTCATATAGCATGTCATATATACATATCATTCATTAAGCGTGGCATACATACATAGCATTTCTAAAGCATGACATACCTACATATTATTCATAAAACATGACATACATACATATTATTCATAATCATGGCATACGTCTAAACGTTTATAACCTAACATATAATTCATGACATATAAACTAAGGGTTTGGTTAACATAGAAATTCTTCCATCATACTTAAACATACATCTTGGTAGCCTATAAACAAACATCTTTGTAGGTTTAGCCCAACCCTAGCCCTAGGTTATGTCCTTGGCTGAAAGCTCCAAGGGACCCTAGGTCCATGAAAACTTCACCTAAATTCCCATACAACATCTCATACTTACATACTAGGCCATAGGAAACATTTGATTCCATACTTAAGGCCAACCCTAATCCTTTAACCCTAGTTCTTGCTCTTGGCCGAAACTTCAAGGGTTCCTAAAGTTCATGAAAAATTCTTATAAAAACCAAATTCCTACCCATCATGCCATAGGAAAACAAACTTATGTGTTGAATGGTTAGATCAAGGCCCAACCATGGGTTAGGGTTCTTGGCCGAAATTCATTAGGCCTTATAATCATGTAAAATTTCATGTAAATCACCACTAACAACCCTTACATCATAATCAATCATAAGAACCATCATTTGAGAGTTTAGAAACTAAACCTAGCCATGAAACTTGCAAGTGACCGAAACCCTAACTTCTTCTTCATGGATTTTCATCTTAGATCTTAAATAACAACTTAGATCACATCTATATCAAGGAAAAGCCATTACACCACAGGTGAGGGAGTCTTACCTTGGGGTTTCTTGATTTTTCACCTTGATTATAGAGAATCAAAAGAACTCCTTAGACCTTAAGTCACCTCTAGCCCTTGTAACTTTGGGAAGCCTTTAGCTCTTGGAGATGAGACCCTCTTGTGAAGCTTTTCCAAGGAAAATCTTCCTTATGGTGTTCGGCTAGGATGAGGGAAGGAGGAGGAAGAAAATGCAAAGTGATGGAAGAGAGAAGGTAACTCCCAAACCCCACTCTTTATAACCCATTAAGGAGGTAAATGAAGAGTCTCTTCATGACCCTTCATCTTCTTCTAAGCCTTAACCAATATCCACTTCATTCCCTCATAACATTCCCTTACTAGGTGAGTTGGTTAGAGCATGCATGGTTGTACAAGGGGTCCAAGGTTCAATCCTTGGTCCATGCGCCTTATTTTTATTTTATTTTTCCTTTTATTTTCTATTATTTTCCCCAAAATTCCGAAAATCCTCTAAAAATTCCCCCATAATTATGTTAATATTTCTCATTAAAACCCCTTTATATTTATATTAATTTTTACCTAAAATTCTCCAATAATTATGGTACTAAAAAGCCCATATAAGGCCCATTAGTACTTAGTTTTCTCAATTTAAATGAGAAAAATATGGATTTCTAGGCCACATTTTGTATTAATATTTCTAGGCCCCTCAGGAAATTATCTAAACCTGCTCAATATTTTAAGGAAATATTAAGAGAATTTTCCGGGTCATTACAATCCCCCATACCTCGTGAAAGTTCATCCTCGAACTTAGAATAGCTCCGGGTACTTGCGCCTCATCTCGTCCTCGCGTTCCCAGGTAGCTTCTTCGAACCGTTGACTTTGCCATAGGACCTTGACTAAGGGTACCTCCTTACTCCTCAGCTTCTTGACTTCCCTATCCAAAATCTAGATGGGTCTGCTCTCATAACTTAGGTCCTCCTGTACTTGTACTGTCCGTGGCTCGATCACTTGGTCTATATTTGGGATACACTTTTTAAGCAGGGACACATGGAATACATTATGGATAGCTGACATCTCTGGAGGCAGCTCTAACTCATATGCCACTTTACCGACTCTTTTCAGAATCAGGTATGGCCCCACATAGCGCGGACTTAATTTTCCTTTCTTCCCAAATCTTGTCACCCCCTTCATAGGAGCTACTTTGAGAAATACCCAATCTCCAACGTTAAATTCCAGTGGTCTACTTTGAGCAGTTTCTATCCGTTGTCGAATATTCTGTATAGCTCGGGTGGTGCTGTCGATGACATCCGTTGTGAGCCCCATTTCTTTCTTTTCACCACCCTCATACCAACAGATCGGAGACCTACATCTCCTCCCATACAACGCTTCATAAGGTGCCATTCCAATAGTAGCTTGGTAGCTATTGTTGTACGCGAACTCCGCTAAGCATAGATATCGACACCAGCTTCCCTTGAAATCCAAGGTACAAGCTCATAACATGTCTTCTAGTACTTGATTCACCCGTTCAGTTTGCCCATCAGTCTGAGGGTGGAAGGCGGTGCTAAATCGCAATTTAGTGCCGAGAGACTTCTGAACATACTCCCAGAAGTGCGAAGTAAAGCGACCATCCCTATCTGAGATGATGGTCCTGGGAACTCCATGATGTCTGATTATCTCCTAAACATATAATTGAGCCAGTTGCTCAATCAAATAAGTCATCTTGATTGCTAAGAAGTGAGCAGACTTCGTCAGCCTGTCCACAATGACCCATATCGCATCATATCCATTTGTAGTCCGGGGAAGTCCTGAAATGAAATCCATTGAGATATCTTCCCATTTCCATTCCGGAATTGGAAGTGGCTGCAGAACTCCTCCGGGTCGCTGGTGTTCTGCTTTCACTTGCTGGTTAGTCATGCAAGTACTGACATGTTGAGCCACATCTCTCTTCATACCGGACCACCAGAACTTTTCTTTCAAATCTTGATACATCTTGGTGGATCCTGGATGCATCGAATAAGGGGTTCCGTGAGCTTCCGCTAGTATTTTCCTTCGAAGCTCCGGATCATTAGGAATACATAGACGATCCCTAAGGTATAGTTCCCCCCTTTTGCGATATGAAAACCATCGCCTTTTCCCTCTAGGATCTCCTGTTTTATTTTCTGAAGACTCAGATCACTATTCTGTTTTTCCAACATATCCCCAAACAGCGTGGGTGATATTGTCATGGTGCAAAGTCGTCCGGTGACGACCTCGACCCCAAAATTAACCATTTCTCTTTCGAGTGGTCGGGGTAATCTAGATATAGACATTAAGGTGGCACTTGACTTTCGGCTGAGTGCATCGGCCACTTTGTTTGCCTTCCCTGGATGGTAGAAGATCTCGCAGTCATAGTCCTTCACCAACTCAAGCCATCGGCGTTGCCTCATATTCAGGTCCTTCTGAGTGAAGAAATATCGCAGACTCTGGTGGTCTGTATAAATTTGACACTGCGCTCCGTACAGATAATGCCTCCATATCTTAAGAGCGAAGACCACCGCGGCTAATTCCAGATCGTGGGTGGGGTAATTCTGTTCATGTTCCTTAAGTTGCCTGGAGGCGTAGGCAATGACTTTACCATTGATTATATTAGCATTAATATAATGGAACTAATACGATACGTTAACATAGGTGAGAGTGTTATAATCTTATGTATGTAGGCTATCATATAATTCCCTACATGAGACTATACTATAGGTTATACATAATATGATAAATTATATTTATTTATCATATAAATTATAGGTATAATACCTATAATTTGCTTATGGAATAATATGTATAGGTGATAACTTATAGGTTGAGATGATACATGTCAACCTGTAGGTAGGCTCATATTAAGAACCGATATGATAGGTGAATTATGACAATAGTTATATGATAAGGAATTAGTATAGTTATATTTATAATAATCTTATATTAGTACACGCTCTCATATTATTATCATTTGCTTTATATAATATAATATAATTATATTATATGATTGGTAACTCATATAATGTACAGGTTATATAACATTATGTTAATACTAGGTTTACCTTAATTACTAATATTAAGATGGTGCACAATTAATACTATGTTTATGAACATAAGGTTGAGTCACACTTTTGACTAATTGTATTACGACTAACTTAGACCTAATGTATAGGGCAGAATATTTATACATGATTGTCTTATGATGTGACTTAAGATAGGTTATGATATAAGGTATATTGAGCATCAGGTCGGGCGATGAAGTAGTCTCATTAATTCTATTACTTTTGTCTTCTAGCCAGGCTTCTCTTCATAAAAGACAAGTACGACTAATATAAGTCTTGGTTATTCCTACCTGCATATTAAATCCTAAAGTGTTTGGTTTCATAATAAAATATAAGATAAAGTATCGTTCATAGTTACATATCCTAAGGTACTTTTCATCATAACTATCGTTCATACTTGCATATCTTAAAATCATAAAACATTGTTCATACTTCTATAGTCTAGAATCATAGGTATCATCCATACTTGTGTATTCTAGAATCATTAGAGAACATAAGGTATGCATAGAGGTACTTACTTGGAAGCTGCAGGTAGAGGGCTTGATGTGTGTGTAGTGAGATGGTAACTGCTCTGATACCAACCTATAACGCCCACTTTTTTTTTTCATAAGCGGCGTTACGCTAAACTTACATGTGCATAGAAAACCTCTTAATGCAGCGGAATCATAAATTCTTTTCACATACTTTTAACCATGCAATTAGTGCTTAATCATATACACATATCTAGCATCATGATATCCACCTTTCGTAACACATTCATAAGCTTCCATGCTCATTTCAGGTAACCTATTACCCGTATGCATAGCGTCATGATTATTTACTTTTCATAATTCATTCCTAAGCCTTTCAGGTAGCAAGTAGTTTATCCACAACTTCATAAGTAGTAGGTTGTTTCATAGGCATAGCTATCATAAGTAAAGCATAACCAACATAAGTATGGTACGATAACAACACATGCAATCAGTGAATTGAGAGGGACTCTTGGCCATGTCACTACCACACACACATGATCTTGCCTCTCCTGCTGCTTCCTTTGAAATCTCTTGCTTAATCTGCGGTATAAGAAAATAAAACTATAAGCACGGAGGCTTAGTAAGACCCTTTTCCTACTCACAAAATTCATACATCGTATAAACATGAACATGGTAACTTAGCATAAACATAAATAAATCATAGCATCATAAATTAGCATGACTATAAATAAAATCATGGCATCCTAACTTAGCATAAACATAAACAAATCATGGCATCATAAATTAGCATGAACATAAATAAATTATGGCATCATAAATTAGCATAAACATAAATAAATCATGGCATCATAAATTAGCATAAACATAAATAAATCATGACATCATAAATTAGCATAGACATAAATAAATCATGGCATCATAAATTAGCATAAGCATAAATAAATCATGGCATCATAAATTAGCATAAACATAAATAAATCATGGCATCATAAATTAGCATAAACATAAATAGATCATTTGCATAGACATACCTTGCATAAACTTATTTTGCATAATATTCTTATCATAAATAGAATGCATAACATGGATGGATGCATGTGGCAAATGCATATATATATAAGGATGCTTAATCTTTAAAATCATGTTTTTAAATACTTTAACATAATCATAACATTCATTGGGCCCTGGCTTGTACCACATTCATACATCATATGCGCGCATCCCTAAGTAAATACGAGGTAGCTAATCTCGACCTACTAGGGTAAGGACAGCTTCATCGGTAGTCCCGAACCGTAAGGACAGCTTCATCGGTAGTCCCGAACCGTGGACAACTTCATCGGTAGTCCAGAATCGTGGACCTTACTTAGGTCCGGTACAAGCCCATTCATAAAATAAAATACTTTCACATGCTTCTTCATTCATAATCATTCATAGCATATTCATTCATTCATCATACTTAACATCATTGTTTGCCTTGAAGGCATGAACTTGAACTTCATTCTTCATTTTCATTCCACATCATCATTAAGCCTCGAAGGCATGAACTTTAACTTCATTCATCATTTTCATTCTTAAACATGGCATATGTACACATCATCCATAAAGCATGGCATACATACAAATTATTCATAATCATGGCATACATACATATCATTCATTAAGCATGACATACATACATATCATTCCTAAACATGGCATACATACATATCATTCCTAAAGCATGGCATACATACATATCATTCATAAAACATGGCATACATACATATCATTTATTAAGCATGGCATACATACATAGCATTCCTAAAGCATGGCATACATACATATCATTCATAAAGCATGGCATATATACATATCATGTTGGATCGAGAGATGCGATAGAGGGGGGGGGGTGAATGTCGCAAATCGTTCGGATTTCGTAAAAAGCAATTGCGTAGCGGAATAATTAAAATCAGACAATGCGAACACCAAGATTTTTACTTGGTTCGGAGCCTGGGTCGACTCCTACTCCAAGGCCCACGGTCGTTGACCGTTTTCTGCGGGCAATTCTATAAGTTCGTAAACCAGTTTACAATTATTGAATACAGAATAAGTGCAGTAAACTTATACAATAAGAAGTATGCTCTTCTTTTACCGACGTCCGGAGTAGATCGAAGATTTCGGGGCAGCGGGACGTCGTCGGCTCGAGTTGGGAAGTATCTGGAGCAAAGTACGAGAGCAGAAGAGCGTGGAAGTGTCTGAAGAATTTGATTACTGAAGAAGAGGGTCGAGGGTCCTTTATATAGGGCTGGGGGCGCCCGGGATGCTCGGGGCGCCCCCCCCCCACGTGGCTTGTGATCCGGCGTGCTCTCGGTCGTGACTGATCGCTTCGACTTCGGGATAACAGTTGACTGAGGCGCCCGGCGCGCGCGGGGCGCCCGGGTTGACCGGTCAAGGCTTCATCTTCTTCGCGAGGGTGAGCCGCTGCAGTTGCCAGTGGCGTGGCATAGTGGGCGCCCGCGACACGCGGGGCGCCCGATGCACGCGGGGCGCCCGAAACATCCGGGGCGCCCCCAAATGTGCTGCTGTCGGGGCGTTTACTTGCTCTGCTGACTTTGGGTTGACTCTGGGGCGCCCGAAACATCCGGGGCGCCCTGCTCAGCTACTGCCTCACTCCTTTGAGGCTCTCTGAGCTGCAGAAACACAGTCCTTCGGTTCTGCATCCAGGGTTAGTCCAAAACAGCAATTAATAAGTTAATTTTACACAGCCTTGGCTGTCTTGGTTCTGACTTTGGGTCTCCAAAATGGAGCCCTAGGTCGAACCGACGCCTAATGTTCCCTCAAGGGGAACGCGTCCTCACCTACTCCTCTCAGGAGAATTTACCTGGTGCCAACCGGATCCTCCAGTTGGACTTTCGCCCGGCAGCCCTTCGCCAGGCTTGGTTTGCCAGCAGCCTTCGCCAGGACTTGGTTTTCGCCTAGCAGCCCTTCGCCAGGACTTGGTTTTCGCCTAGCAGCCCTTCGCCAGGACTTGGTTTTCGCCCAGCAGCCCTTCGCCAGGACTTGGTTTTCGCCCAGCATCCCTTCGCCAGGACTTGGTTTTCGCCCAGCATCCCTTCGCCAGGACTTGGTTTTCGCCCAGCAGCCCTTCGCCAGGACTTGGTTTCCTGACAGCCCATCGTCAGGTGCCTAGCAGCCCTTCGCTAGGACTTTGTTTCCTGCACTCTCAAGCAGCATTGTTAGATACCAAACAACCCTTAACTTTGAATCCTTTGCCAATATCAAAACAAGGTTCGATCTGGTGCTTCCTGCACCAACAATCTCCCCCTTTTTGATTATGGCAACACAATTCAAAGATAAGGAAAAAATTACAACAGTTAAGAGCATAAGATAAATAGTGAAGCATAACTCTAGAGTTAAAAAAAATTCTTTATTTTTCATACTCCCTCTAAAAACCCTGAATACTTGTGTTATAAAATACTTAAAATACTTAACTTTGACCTTTCCTCCCCCTTTGACATATATCAAAAGCATACATGGGTTAGCAAGGTTTCTAATGGGGAGTTTTGAGTTCTACCAAAAATAAGTTTTTGACAAAGTATTTTTCAAAAAGAGCAAAAGTATTTGTATCCATAGACACTTTTGAAAAGCAAGCTTAAACTTTTGTTAAAAACCCCTTTTTCTTAGACAAATTTTGATTACTAAGGAAAATTTTATTTAAGAAAACATGCACTAAAAATAACTTTGAACCACTTAGAAATGCTTAAAATTTTGAAATAAAATTCCCTTTCTCTCCCCCTTAATGTAAAACTCTTCTCCTTATGTTTTTAGACCATTTTTAAGTCTAATATAAAAATATTTTGAGAGAAGTTTTAAGGAGAGCGTTTGTGTATCAGAGCCTATGAGTTTCGAAAGTATAAAAATACTTAGTATAATTCTTGAAAGTATAGCAAGAAGTTTTAAATTGCACCAACAAAACTTTATTTGGAAAAGTATTGAAAAGATATTTTATATTTGTATGCCAAAAATTCACGCACTTAGAATACTATTGCCTTGAAAAATATTTATACTTTTGAAAACATTATAGCAGTACTTTTTGACAGATATTATATATTTTTGAAGATATAAGTGCTTTTGAGTCTTCAAACGTACTTTTGAAATAAATATTATGTATTTTTGAAAAATCTAAGTACTTTTGAAATAAATTAAGATTTGAAACACATAAGTACTTTTTAAAAAAGTATTTAGACTTTGAAAGATATAAGTAATTTTGAAAAGACTTATGCATTTTGAACACAAAATATTTTACTTGACTAGGTTTCTTTTCCAGTCTGACACAATCCTAGGAAACCTTGTTGACTACAAGGACATTTTCCTAAGTGTCCTGGAAAATTTTCTCCAACCCAAGTAAATATTATAAAATTAATTTCATAAGCCACAAGAATTTTGTAAAATAATAGTATTTTGACAGAAAAATTATTTAAGTTTTCAAAAGGATTTTGAACTTGCAGTGCATGAAAACATATAATTTTGAAAATGTTCAATAATTCTTTTAATTTCATCTCCCCCTAAACTTGACCCAGTCCTAGGAAGCTTGTTGACTACAAGCGATCTTCCTCTGAGTTTTAGGGTTTGATTTAAATTATAAGGATTATCTAATAACTTCAAAACCAATAATTACCAAAAAAAATTTCAGAAATTCTTCTTTTGAATCAAACTCCCCCTAAATTTGACACATCCTAGGAGTCCTAGTAGATCATGAAGTGGACCTTCCTCTGTGTCTTTAGGGTTTATTAACAACAAAAGAATAATTTTGAATAATCTTCTGAGTATGAAACTTTCAAGGAGATAAATTTTTGAAAACTCAATTTGGAATAACACAGTTTAAAAAATTTGAAATGATAATAATTTTTCCAAAGCGATAGTAATATATTAAGGTTTTTGAATCAACTTTTGAAAGCCTTATTTTGAGATAATAATAAGTTTTAGAACATGAGGTTTTTAAAAAATCTGAATTTTTGAAAAAGATTAAGAGGAACTCCCCCTGTATCCGACACAGACTGACTTTATCTAAATTCCTTAAGGGATTTCAGTGTTGAGCAGGTTTGACTATGTTGACTAGGGTTGACTATTTTGACCAAGTTTGACTCAGTTGATAATGTTTGACAATAACTAAAACAAAACAAGCCCTAGATTATATTTAAAATGAGTCTAACATGAAATTTCATATTAAAAAAAATGTTAGGAATGAAAAGTAGGGTAAAAAAAAAGGTAAGCTTAAATAACTCTTGCAAACTGAATCATACTTTTAGCTCCTAGATGTCTCACCCAGTTCTATGTGATCAAGCATGTTAACCTTATGGGTTTTGTGAGACAGGTTTGAAGGTAAAAATGATTTTGAAGAAGAGAATGATTAATTTTAAAAAAATTAATTTTGAAAAAGAAGTGATTAAATTTGAAAAATATTTAATTTTGAAAAAGAAGTGATTAAATTTGAAAAATGTTTGAATTTGATAAAGAAGTGATTAAATTTGAAAAATGTTTGAATTTGAAAAAGAAGTGATTAATTTTGAAGAAGAGTTTTGTAAACAAGTTAGAATCTATAATTATTTGAAATTTGTGTTAGATTCGAATTTGACAAAAGATAATTTGAATTTGAATTTCAAAAATTGGCTTCCAGGTCTTGGCGAGGCACTAGGCCTTCTTTGGCCTTAGCCTTATGGGATCATCCACCCTTTCCTTGACAAAGCCTTTTAATGAAATTTCATTTTCAAATTAAATTAGGTCATTTTCTGGTCTAACTAGCTTGGGTCTTGGATCGGTAGCTTCGGCTAGTTTCACCAGTCTAAAGAGACCAAGTAGACTTGATCTTATTAGAGTTGGTTTCCCCAACGTACTATCATCTCACCTCCTCCCAATACTATGTTTTCAAATTTCAAGTAATTGGTTAAGTCCTTAAGCTATCTAGTCCTATGAATAGGCAAGACAAAACTTCAGATAATGTCATAGTGAGGAGAAATTTCTGGATTTTCTAAGTTTGCAAAATTATTAATCAGTTTTTCTTGTATATCAATTTTAATTTTCAAAGTCTCATTTTCTTGTCTTAACATTTTGAATTTTGACTTTGCTAATATACATGATTTCATCAAGTTATCTAAGCATGCATCCATATCTAAGTTTGACCAAGGGAGATTAATTAAACTATCAGTATTCAAGGTAAAGAGTTGATTTGGATGTAAATTACAGTTACCCATTTTGGTTGGTTTCCCTGGATCTTTGTAACGTTTATCTGTGCATTCCTCTTTGTAATGCCCAAACTCCTGACACTTGAAGCATTGAATGCGACTCTTGTTCTTTCGTGCTTTTGGAGCTCGTTCCTTTGTCGTCGTCGGTGGTGTCGTTTGAATCTTTCGAGTAGGACACTTAGTTTGGTAGTGCCCTCTCTTCCTGCATATGTAACAAATTATATGATTTTTAAAATTCAAATTTGTAATTTTACCTTTTGATTCCTTATTAGGAATCTCCCCCTTAATTGTTGCTGTCTCGGATCTAAATTCATCTTCTGATTCCGTGTCTGAGTCGGACTTGGGTACCGGTTGAAGCTCCTTCTTTGGTGGTTCTCTTGGAGTTTTCCCTGCAAAAGTTATACCTTCCTCGACCATTGCAGTATCATCTTGATTATTTAATTCTAATTTAGAAAGAATTTGAAATTGGTTACCATCTCAGTCAGTTCGTCGTCTGATTCTGCTGGTTCGATTTCGACTCTAGGTTCAGGTTCAGACTCTGACTCGGCTGTCTGTGCTTGGACCGAGAGTGCGAGATAACTTACCTGATCTTCTTCTTCATCTGAGATTTCCTGATGAAGATTGATCAATTTCTCCCAAATTTCTCTAGCACATCCAAATGAACCGACTAGTTTGAGTTGCTCGTTGGTTAGACCACATTGCAAGATTACTGTTGCCTTAGCATCAGTCTCGATCTTCCTCAGAGTTGGTTCGTCCAATTTCTCCCAAGCGATCGACATTCCATCTTCTACGGGAAAAGAAAATCCCGTTTGGATGATTAGCCATAGGTCCATGTGGGCTTTTAGAAGCGACTCCATTTGACTTCTCCAACAGTTGAAGTTCTTGCCGGAGAAGAGTGGTGGACGGGTACTATTCCATTCTTGATTGGCCATTAGTTTAAATCTTGCACACAATAATAAAAAAAAGATGTACCAAGACTTGGTCTTGGATTAGTAGTGCGGGAGCAACAAAAAATATTGCACAAATTTCGAGGGAAAATATTAAAAATAATAATAAAATTTTTAGAAAATGTTGATTTTAACAATTTTGATTAATGAAGAAAAAGTAAGGGAAAAAAAAATTTCTCGAATTAAGATAGCACGAATTTCGAGGAAAAATATTAAAATAATAATAAAAAAATTTTACGACAAGTTTTCACAAATTGATTATTTTATCAATTCTGACTTATGGTGAGAAAATGAGAATTCAGAATTGAAAAAGGCGTAAGGATATTTTAAATACACTCACAGATATTATTTATTTGAAAAATAAAGCGAAAAAAAATCCGAAAAAAATATTTCAAAGTGGTGGTTGCACCAACTTTGAATAACCCCGCTCTGATACCACTTGTTGGATCGAGAGATGCGATAGAGGGGGGGGTGAATGTCGCAAATCGTTCGGATTTCGTAAAGAGCAATTGCGTAGCGGAATAATTAAAATCAGACAATGCGAACACCAAGATTTTTACTTGGTTCGGAGCCTGGGTCGACTCCTACTCCAAGGCCCACGGTCGTTGACCGTTTTCTGCGGGCAATTCTATAAGTTCGTAAACCAGTTTACAATTATTGAATACAGAATAAGTGCAGTAAACTTATACAATAAGAAGTATGCTCTTCCTTTACCGACGTCCGGAGTAGATCGAAGATTTCGGGGCAGCGGGACGTCGTCGGCTCGAGTTGGGAAGTATCTGGAGCAAAGTACGAGAGCAGAAGAGCGTGGAAGTGTCTGAAGAATTGATTACTGAAGAAGAGGGTCGAGGGTCCTTTATATAGGGTGGGGGCGCCCGGGATGCTCGGGGCGCCCCCCCCCCCCACGTGGCTTGTGATCCGGCGTGCTCTCGGTCGTGACTGATCGCTTCGACTTCGGGATAACAGTTGACTGAGGCGCCCGACGCGCACGGGGCGCCCGGGTTGACCGGTCAAGGCTTCATCTTCTTCGCGAGGTTGAGCCGCTGCAGCTGCCAGTGGCGTGGCACAGTGGGCGCCCGCAACACGCGGGGCGCCCGTTGCGCGCGGGGCGCCCGAAACATCCGGGGCGCCCCCAAATGTGCTGCTGTCGGGGCGTTTACTTGCTCTGCTGACTTTGGGTTGACTCTGGGGTGCCCGAAACATCCGGGGCGCCCTGCTCAGCTACTGCCTCACTCCTTTGAAGCTCTCTGAGCTGCAGAAACACAGTCCTTTGGTCCTGCATCCAGGGTTAGTCCAAAACAGCAATTAATAAGTTAATTTTACACAGCCTTGGCTGTCTTGGTTCTGACTTTGGGTCTCCAAAATGGAGCCCTAGGTCGAACCGACGCCTAATGTTCCCTCAAGGGGAACGCGTCCTCACCTACTCCTCTCGGGAGAATTTACCTGGTGCCAACCGGATCCTCCAGTTGGACTTTCGCCCGGCAGCCCTTCGCCAGGACTTGGTTTTCGCCTAGCAGCCCTTCGCCAGGACTTGGTTTTCGCCTAGCAGCCCTTCGCCAGGACTTGGTTTTCGCCCAGCAGCCCTTCGCCAGGACTTGGTTTTCGCCCAGCATCCCTTCGCCAGGACTTGGTTTTCGCCCAGCAGCCCTTCGCCAGGACTTGGTTTCCTGACAGCCCATCGTCAGGTGCCTAGCAGCCCTTCGCTAGGACTTTGTTTCCTGCACTCTCAAGCAGCATTGTTAGATACCAAACAACCCTTAACTTTGAATCCTTTGTCAATATCAAAACAAGGTTCGATCTGGTGCTTCCTGCACCAACATTTAGGTCCTAGACATCTCACCCAGTTCTACATGACAAAGCAGGTTACCTTATCTATTTTGTGAGATGTTTTATTTTTATCTTCGAATTAGTGTTAAATCTAAGATTTACTTAAAATTTATGTTAGATTCAAATCTGACAATAAAGTGAATTTGATTTTTCATAATTGGCTTCCAGGTCTTGGCGAGGCACTAGGCCTTCTTTAGCCGTAGCCTTATTGGATCATCAACCCTTTCCTTGACAAAGCCTTTTATAGAAAATTCATCTTCAAGTTACTCCTTGAAAGATTTTGGTCGAACTAGTTTAGGTCTTGGATCGGTAGCTTCAGCTAGTTCCACCAGACTAAACAGACCAAGTAGGGCATACTTGACCTTATTAGAAGGGCTTCCCTAACGTACTATCATCTCACCACCACCCAATATTATGTTGTTCAAATTTTAATTA
Organism: Boesenbergia rotunda; assembly: GCA_024364735.1. NCBI lineage: Eukaryota > Viridiplantae > Streptophyta > Magnoliopsida > Zingiberales > Zingiberaceae > Boesenbergia > Boesenbergia rotunda. Next base: position 329,277 of record JAGFNQ010002563.1, on the reverse strand, counting down.
AACCGTTTGTCCTTAAACTATCCAATTCTAAATCCGAGCATAAAAAGCTAAGTAAAATTATAATGAGGAGAAATTTCTGGATTTTCTAAGTTAGCAAGATTATTAATTAGTTTTTCTAGTATATCAATTTTAATTTTCAAAGTCTCATTTTCATGTCTTAATTTTCTGAAGTTTGAATTAATTAATTTGCATGAATTAATTATGTTATTTAAGCATGCATCCATATCTAAATTTGACCAAGGGAGATTAATTAAACTATCAGTATTCATGGTAAAGAGTGGATTTTGATATAAATTAAAGTTACCCGTATTGATAGGTTGTCTTGGATCTTTGGCTCTTCTATCCGTGCATTCATCTTAGTAAAGCCCAAACTCCTGGCACTTGAAGCATTGGATGCGACTTTTGTCCTTTCATGCTTTTGGAACTGGTTCCTTTGTTGTTGTCGATGGTGTCGTTCGTATCTTACGAGTAGGACACTTACTTTTGTAGTGCCCTCTCTCCTTACATGTGTAACAAATTACATGATTTTTCAAATTTGAATTTACAAATTTACCTTTTGATTCCTTATTGGGAATCTCCCCCTTGATTCTCTAGACTCATCTTCTGATTCCGTGTCTCAGTCGGACTCAGGTACTGGTTGAAGCTCCTTCTTTGGTGGTTCTTTTGGAGTTTTCCTTGCAATAAAATTTACACCTTCTTCGACCATTACAGTATCTGTTTGATTATTTAATTCTAATTTAGAAAAGAATTTGAAATCGGTTACTATCTCAGTCAATTCATCGTCTAATTCTAGTTCGATTTCGACTTTGGATTCGGGTTCAGACTCTGACTCAGTTGTCTGTGCTTAGACCGAGAGTGCAAGATAACATAGGTGATCTTCTTCTTCATTTAATTCGTCCGATGATTCGAACATCTTTCCTTCAAAGCCCTCGATGTTGTAAGTCTCTTCATGTAGGTTATTAGTTTTTCCCACATCTCTTTAGCACATTTGAATGGTCCAATCTGCTTGAATACTTCTTTTGTTAGGTCACATTGTAGGATTGCAGTAGCCTTTGCATCTGCCTCGATAATCCTCAGAGTTGGTTCGTCCAATTTATCCCAGGCAATCGACATTCCATCTTCTGTAGGTACTGTAAACCCCGTTTGAATTATCATCCATAGATCTAGATGAGCTTTTAGGTGGGATTCCATTAGACCCTTCCAGGTTCTGAAGTCCTCGCCAAAGAATACAGGCGGATGAATACTGTTCCATTCTTGATTGGCCATTAAGGATAATCTTGCACACAAAAAGAAAAAAATAAAAATGTTCCAAGACTTGGTCTTGGATTAGTAGTGCGGGAGAAGGGAAAAAAATAGCCCAAAATAAATAATATACGAATTTCGAGGCGGAATAATAAAAAATAAAACATTTTGACAAATTTTTGAAAATGTTGGCTTTATCATTTCTGATTAATGATGAAAAAGTAATACTTCAATGTTTGGGAGAAATTTTGCTCGAATTAAGGTAGCACGAATTTCGAGAAAAAAATATTAAAATAATAGAAAAAAAGTCTGACAAATTTTCAAAAATTGATCGTTTTATCAATTTTGAATTACGGTGAAAAAATAAGAATTCAAAATTGAAAGAGGAGTAATCAAAACACACAATATATAGATATTATTTATTTGAAATAAACAGCGAAAAAGATCGAGTGGTGTTGCACCAACCTCGATTAACGAGAAAGAAATGAAATAAAATTAAAATTTTGTAAATTCGAAAAAAACTTTCAAACTGGTGGTTGCACCAAGTTTAACCCACCCGCTCTGATACCACTTGTTGGATCGAGAAACACAATAGAGGGGGGGTGAATATCGTGAAAATCTTTTCGGATAAGACTAAGAGAAAATACGCAGCGAAATCAAAACACACAAAGAACACATGAAGATTTACTTGGTTCGGAGTCGCGGTCGGCTCTTACTCCAAGGCCCACGGTCCTTGACCGTTTACTGCGGGCAATTCTATATTCGCGCAAATGTTTATAGATTTAATACAAGAATAGTGCAGTAAGTAAATGAATACACTTTTCGTTACCGACACCCGGTGTGGATTGTACTTCGGAGCAGAGGGTCGTCGTCGGCGCAGAGTCTCGAGATCGGAGTTTGCCGGACCAGAGCGCTTGAACGAAAAGCGTAGAAGCGTTGGAAAGTCATGTTCTTGAAGCCTTGGGGTCGAGCCCCCTTTATAGTGCTCCTGGGGCCGCCTGGGACGTCGGGGGTGCCTGACACGTGTCTTCAGAACGGAGAAACCACATCCGCAGTTCGGTCAGCGCTTATCCCCTCCGAATCGGCCTCTGGAGCTAACTAGGGCGCCCGGGACCTCCCGGGCGCCCAGGTTGACTGGGTCCGCTGACTTCGTGGCTGATTTTGCTTCGACTCCTTTTTGGCTTTGACCTTGGGCGCCCGGGCGGGAGGTCCTAGCCTAGTGTTGTTTCGAAGCGATTCTTGCTTTCTGCTTGTTTAGCTTTGACCTTGTGCAACCAGGACCTCCCGGGTGCCTAGCCCAGCTGCCTGCCCCTCTCCTTTGGGGTGTTCTGAGCTACAGAAATACACTCCTTCGGTCCCTGCATCCAAGGTTAGTTCCACAACAAACAAGGCAAGAATATTAGTCCATCTTTACAGCCATAGTTGTCTTGATTCTGACTTCGGGTCTCCCAAATGGAACCCTAGGTTGAACCGACGCCTACTGTTCCCTCGACGGGGAACACGTCCTCACCTACTCCTCTCAGGAGAGTTTAGCTTTTGCCAACCGGCTCCTCTGGATGGGCTTTTGGCCAGCCTTACTCACCAGTTCTTCGTGCCTTATCCGCGACCAGGTCTTAGTGCCCAGCTTTACTCACCAGGTCTTCGATGCCCAGCCTGTTAGTGATATGAGAGAAGTGTCCTATGGCAATCGCCTTATGATTGTAAACATTTATTTCAATAAATGATAATTCACTATTTGAGTATACATGCTTGTGTATTTGATTGGGATCTTAAACTCATCTACTGAATGTCCGCAATACAACTCACAGCATAAGAGAATTTGTGATGGGATCACAACTAGTGATTATCTCTAAATGCGCAAATGTGAAGTATTGAAAATATCCCTAGTCGATGAATTGATAAATACGGACACTATCAATTCTGTTGAGACTAGCATGGGTTATTCTCTAATCAGCTGATTCTCACTGGCTAGTGACATTGGGATGTCCGGAGATAAACATGGATGCTAGTTAAGGGAACTAGTTCATTGGAGTGACTAGCTGTAAGACTTCATATGGAATCTATCTATAGAAATGTCAATGAAGTTCTTACTGCGGCTTAAGTGTGATGTTCCTTTGACTTGCGGTGTTCAAGTCATCTTGGTCATGGAGACTTATACTTTAACATCTTAAGCAAGCATCTCCAAGGAGGTGTGGACCCAGGATGATTGGGTATAAGCCGAAGTGCTCGAAGATGTTTGAACAGCCTACAAAGGATTCACCACTCCTTGCGAGGAGATGTATACCCAGGCCTATCGTCGGATTGTTACTCAAAATCTCTGGCCAGAGTATATCATGTTAAGAGTGCAAGTCTCTTAAATACATGAGAGTAACTAGAAATCCAAAGGGCGAGAAAGACACTACTTGGGCTAGGTGTGACGTAGTCAACCTAGTGGGGACTGACACAAATAGACCGTGTCCTGAACCAAGTGGGTATAAGATGGTGAAGGGAATGGGGCACGATTCATTAGAGCTGCTGAAGGGTTTCAGAATAATTTCTTCTGAGGTCAAACCGTTGATCTTTCGATTAATTGGGGGTCATGATGTACTACTAGGTGCCACTCATGATCGTTCTATAATTTGTTGATTATAGACGGCCAACATAAATCGAAAGCCTATTTAGTCACACGCACTGCGAGTAATCCGAGGGATTTAAAACGAGTTGAAAATTAGATTTTCCGATCAAGTGAAATAAGTCGAATATGAATTTATCAGAGGCGCAATGGAAGCTAAAATGGCTAAGTCTTTTGAAGGCTTATTGGGCGAATTAAATGAGTTTAATTCGCGTTGGTTTGGCTCGGCTTGGGCCGGCCAAAGAGGGTGCCAACCCTCCTTGGTTGGCCGGCCACAATAGAGGGAGTAAACCAATTAATTTTGGTTTAATTAATAAAACAAATCTAGAGCGATTTGTTTTATAAATTATGGATAAATAAATTTGTATAAAGAAATTTATATAAATCAATTTATAGAAATTTATTCTTTTAATGGAAGTTAAAATAATCCATGAATTGGTTTATTTTAATTTTATAAAATCAATTATGAATTGATTTTTCCATAATAAGAAAGTTTATAAATTTCTTATAAAATTTATTCCATAATAAAAGGAGAGATTAATTAGTTTTATTATAAAATTAGTTATAATAAAACTTGGTTTAAACGGAATAATTCATAAGAGAATTTATAGGATAAATTTCTTATGATAATTAATTAGTTTTATTATAAAGTTAGTTATAATAAAATTCATAAGAGAATTTATAGGATAAATTTCTTATGATAACTAATTAGTTTTATTATAAAGTTAGTTATAATAAAACTTGGTTTAAATGGAATAATTCATAAGAGAATTTATAGGATAAATTTCTTATGATAATTAATTAGTTTTATTATAAAGTTAGTTATAATAAAATTCATAAGAGAATTTATAGGATAAATTTCTTATGATAACTAATTAGTTTTATTATAAAGTTAATTATAATAATACTTGGTTTAAACGGAATAATTCATAAGAGAATTTATAGGTTAAATTTCTTATGATAACTAATTCCGTTAATTCCATTAATTCGGTTAAGAGGAGACTTGGCAAGGGAGAAGCAACTATATAAGGAACCATAGGCAAGCCTTGGATTCCTAAGATTTGGATAATCGAAATAGAGCTCTCCCTCTCTCTCTTCTCTTCTCTCCTCCTTCCCCCTCCCTTCCATTAGGGCCGGCGGCCACCCTAGCTCCATTAGGGCCGGCGCCCAACCTACACCAAGGCAAGGTGTTGCCGTGAGCTTCAAGGAGAAGAAGAAACCAACCAAGAAGAAGAAGAAGCGGATCATATCTCCCTCTCTCTCGGAATTCGATTCCGTTACTTCGTTGGTTAGTTTCCTTTTCTTCTCTTGACCTTCTTTGTTGTGCCTTCCGAGAATCTAGTAGTTCTTGTCAGCACAAAACTCGTGACTTTGCGAAGTCATCCCGAAGAGAACTCTGCGTGGACGCGAATAGAGGCGGAGCTTCCAAGGGATGCTACGGTTGGATCTCGTCCCTTACTTCGAGTTACGCGAGGTACTTGGTAAATTAGTTTACCTTTCCGCAAAGATTTATTTTATGATTATGCCAACACACCATAAGGTTTCATGCTAGATACGAAGTTAAAATAATTTAGGAAATTATTTTATGCAAATTCTTCCGCTGCACGTAAAAATTTAAAATTTTACGAACTCGTATCCTTGTCGACATGCACCCGGTCGCAACAGTGGTATCAGAGCCGGTTAGTGTTCGACTTAATCATATAATTGTTTTGTGGAAAACTTTGTCATGATCTCAATTTCGGAAAAAAATTTTTCAATTATGGAAACTTTCAAATTATAATAAATTTTAGATTTAGGAATTTCAAAGTTTGGAAATCTTCATGAAATTTCGCAAACGTTTGAAATTTTCTAATTTCTGAAATTTTATAATAATTGTGAAAACTTCCCATCTTTGGAAACTTTCCAATTTTGGAAATTTTTCTATTTTAGAAATTTTCTAATTTTGGAAATATGTAAGTTTCTTTTGTACCAGAAACATACAATTATTCTGAAAACCTATTTTTGAAATCTCGCAATTTTGGGCACTTTCTTTTAAGAAAGTCTAGACAAATTCATGGACAGTTAATTGACAATTAAATTTGAATTGGTTTTTAAATTGACAAACAAATTCTTTATTTTGGATTGAGCCACGGGGAGCCGTCCAATTTAAAGTTAGTTGTTGTAATTTAATTTCCCAATTTTTAATTGAAATTGTCATGTTTGATTTGGATTGAGCCTTGGGGAGCCGTCCAATTGGATTTACAACACATTACTTTTCTTTGGGTATCTGAGCCTCGGGGAGCCACCCTTAGAAAATGATTTGTTGTAATTTAGTAAATCCATGAATAAAATATGTTTAAGAGGTGATGCTCTTACATATTGTTGTCTCCAAAATTAATTAGGAAAATGGTTTCCTATAGAGTTTCTTAAATGAGATTTTCATGAAAATAATATGTGGTTGAATTAAGGGATTTATCTCTTAATTTAATAAGATTTGATTTAGAGAAATCAAAGTCTTGAACATATTATTTCCGAAATTAATTATGACAATTTAGGAAATTGTTTCCTAAAATAATTCCTTTAATTAAGTATGAAATTGGAATTAGGAAATCCGGTTCCTAATCCAATTAATGAGACTTGATAACTTAAGTCACATACATACTTTATTAAGGAAATCGTTAGTCATGACATAATTCTATGTCATGAATGTGCTTAGAAAAGAAAGGATGAGACCCAAAACCCCTTACAAAATATTAAGGCCAACACCTTCCATTAATATGGTTAGAATCGGAGTTTTGTTTCTCGTTTGGGTTGATGGACACATCCATGCCCGACTTGAACCTCAACATGTTCAAACCAAGGAATTAGTTTATGAATAATATAGTTGGAGTCAGAGGTCAATCATTAGTTTTGGTTGTTGGACACATCCAAGCCTGACTAAGCGGTTGAATGATCTCCAACCATATTAAAACTATTTCTTGATTAATGGGTCAGCCTTAAGCTTGGAGCATCGATTTGTTGTGCCACAGCCAAGGTCGATGTAAAGAGAGGTGCAGTTGGGTGATATGTATATTGTTACATACTTGTTAATGAGTTAACAACCCAATGATTTATGCAAACATTCAATTAGTTGATAGCATAAAGTGATAGTTACATATATGTGATTTGTAATCGGTATAATTACCTACCTTCATAGCTAAGAAAAACTTGATGGCCACAGTCATGGTTGTTCTTATCTATGGTTGGATATCAACCTATTTGGAGATGTTCCTACGATCTCCCGAATTGATAATAAGGGTGACTCAATTCGTAAAATAAATAGGATTTAATTTATGTATGATGATACATTCTTTAATCATTCTTCTCACATAAGCTCAATTTGTATTTCTAGGATAATCACTCGATCATGTCTTCTCTGAATTTGCGTTCCATCTTGGATACCAATAAACTGACTGGGCCTAACTTCATGGATTGGCTTCGAAACCTGAGGATAGTCCTCAAGGCAGAGAGGCTTTCTTATGTCCTTGAAGAACAACTTCCCAACCGTCCTCCTGAAAATGCAACTCCAGACCAGTTTCCTGAGTTGCTTAACCTGCTGAAGACTGTAGAGCCTTCGGTGAAGCAGGATCAAGAGATGGTACTGTTAGTTGGTTCCTCGAAGAAAGGTTCTAAGAGGAAGGCCAAAGAACAAAATAAAGGAAAGAAGAAAAAGGCCAAAAAGACTGAAAATATCCTAAAAGGCACTTGCCATCACTGTGGCAAGGAGGGTCACTGGCGAAGAAACTGCAAGGTTAATCTTGAGTCCTTAAAAGTGAAGGCATCCGATGCCCCATCCTCTTCAAGTATCTTCGTTATTGAATGTCACTCTATTTCCTCAAACACTTGGGTACTTGATACTGGGTGTAGCTCACATATATGTAATAACATACTGGGGCTAAGGAATAGAAGAAGACTCGTCAAAGGAGAAGCGAATTTGCGAGTTGGAAACGGAGCAAAGATTACTGCTGTTGCCATCGGAACATATTTGCTAAATCTCCCCACTGGACGTGTCTTAGAATTGGATAATTATTATTTCGTTCCTTCGTTGATAAAGAACATTGTATCTATTTCATGTCTGAATGAAAAGGGTTATCATTTAACTTTTAGTAACAATTATTGTTACATAACTTTAAATGGTGTTCTTTTTGGGAATGAAACTTTGTGTAATGGAATCTACATGTTAGATTTATCCAGTGACATTTTCAATATCGAAGTTAGCAACAAACGTGCTCGAATAGATAATCGAATAGACTCCTACACTTGGCATTGTCGTCTTGGCCATATAAGTAAGAAACGCATGACCGAATTACACCGATGTGGAATTTTGGAATCATTTGAACCCGGTTCATTTGATACATGCGAATCGTGCTTAAAAGGCAAGATGACCAAATTACCCTTTTCCGGAAAAGGTAATCCAGTGGGAGAATTGCTTAGTCTAATACATACTGATGTATGTGGACCAATGACAACTCTTGCACAAGGAGGCTATAGCTACTTGATAAGCACCATTTTATTGATTATTTTCATTGCTAAAATCCATGTTTGACCCATATTTTTATTGCTTAATTCTGATTTTACCCTAGGTTTTGGAACTTTATTTTATTTTGGACTTAATTGCAAAATTACATTAAAATGGATTAATTGGCCACTAAATTTTCTGATATATTTTTGTAGGCATGAAAGGATCCTGGACCTAGGGCATACTGGGCCAAACCTGAGTCGGATGTGAACCGGATCAAATTATCAAGCCTACGATTAATCCGGGCCGTCCGATTCAAGAGCGGCTAGATCTGAGCCATCCGGGACGATCTGAAGCAATCCGAGCTAGGATTAGGGTTGATCAAGCTCCATGATCAAGATCTGAAGGTTTCATCCCAATCAGAGCTCAATCAACCGTTGGATCAAGCAAGGAGGGCTCTAGAGCGTCCATTCACTGATAGAGTTGATCTGGACCATCCGTTGCATATCTGGAGGATCCGAGCTACCACAAGGCAGATCCTGACCCCAGATCATCATCATAAAAGTTTGGCTCAAATCAGATCAAGATCTACCGTTGGATCTCCTCCGATTAATCTGGGCCGTCCGTTGATTACTATTTAATCAAATTTTCTGCGCAGTCTTCCCCGTCGCGTTTCCTCGCCGCACTGTTCATCTTCTTCAGTTTTTCATCGTTTTTTTCAGCATTTCTTCTTCCAAGGGGCGCGACCCCTCAAATCCTTCATTAGAACAAGTGTTAGGTCAGTGGGGAGAGCTCACAGAGGAGTTTCCAGATCGGATTTTGCCCAAGATAGAGTTTCGTGAGGTTTCAGTGGCTCTGTCACTTGATTGCATCAATCTCAGTTGTTCATCATCTTCATTGCATCCGAGCTAGCTGGAGGGGTTCCCTGGAAGGCTCGGAGCATTCCCAAACCTTTATCGCAATCCACCACAGCTAGGTTGAAGCAATCGGTTGCTGTTTTCAGTTTGGGCAGAGTTTGAATGGAGTTGAATCGCAGAGCTGTATTTCCACTGATTTGCTGAGCTTACGGGTCCGAGGCTCACTCTTGCTTGACGACCAAGAAGCATTTGAGCTGAGGAAGGGTTGAGGATTAGTTTCAATTGGTTTATTTCAGTCAATTAGCTGTAATTTTCAGTTTCGGCAGTTTCCTACTGTTTCAGAATTTCAGATTAGTTGAGCATTAGTTTCATGATTCGATTCAGTGTTAATTAGGTTTAATTCCTTCAAGTAAACCAGTAGATAGCTTGTTAATGAACAATAGTTTTCAATCATAGTTTATTTCTTGTTCTTTGTCTTGCGTATCATTTTTTTCAGCTGCGTATCAGCTTCCTTCTTTGTAATTCTTTTTAGCTTATGAATGCTTCAGCTTATTGCACTTTTAGTATGTTAATTTGATAGCTCGAAGTTTGATTTACTTTGTAGTTTCGTTCATGAGTTTTGTTGGGCTGAATTTCTGCACAATCACGTTTCTGAAATTCAGTACCCTGTGCGTATCATCCTTTTTCTGCAGCTTTCATTTTAGTTCCAAAATTCTCTAGTTTAGTTCATCATTCGAATTCAGCTATGTGATCCAAGTGTTTCATATGTAGTATCATCTCTGAATTTTTCTTTAGTTCAGCTTATTTTTCTGAATCCAGCTGTGTATCAGTTTTAATTCATCAGTTTCTGCATTTGGAATTCATTTCTGCACCTGTTTTCAAGTCTGAATCTGCCATGTCCAGTTTTCAAGTCTGCCATCCAGATTTCACTCCTGAAATCGTGTCAAATTAGCTTAGTTCTATCTCTGAACTAGTTATGCAGTTGTTGCATCTCGAAGCAAGTGAGATTGGGTTCTGAAACCAGAATTCAATTTGTGCAGCAGCTCATCCTTGCGTGCCAAGCTAATTGGCACAGCTTGCATCCGAAACCATTCTGTTTTTTTTGGGTGTATGATTGAGTTTGAAATCGATAAGTAGTAATTTCAGCATTTCTGAATTTCATATGCATTTGTTTGCTGTCCAAAGTTTGCAGCTAGTTCGTGTGAGTTGATTGTAGTGAAATTTCTGGGTTCCTGCACTTGGATCAATTTCTGCACTTGATGTATTTCTGAAATAGCATCAGTTTTTGCATGTCAACACTTGATTTCAGTCCCTGCATCCCCGTAGCAAGCAACTGGTTGTATTGATTGCATGTCTGCGATCCAGTTTTCATTTTTGCAGGTCAAAATCTTTCTTAAATGTTCAGTTTGAAGTGGCTTGAGTTTGCATCAGTGATGGTAGGCATTGGAATTAAATTGCATATAGAGTTAGTTGTCTTGGCTGATTCTTGCATCTAATTTGCTATTGCAATTCATTTCTGCATCAAGAAAGTTCATACATCGATCAGTCTTGAATGGATCAGCAGTTGCTTTGTTGATTGCCATTTATTTTGCATCCAAAAGAATTGTTTAAGTGCTTAGATGATGAGTTATAATTTGCAATTTCCTGTTAGTTCATGATTAAGTTCTCCTTGCCTTGTCATTGAGTTTTTATTTCCAATTGCAACCCAAAACCCAATTTTATTTGAAACCCGAATACACAAACGACACCTAAATACGAGCTTGAATCAAATTATATCGACTAGTCCCCGAGAAAAATACGACCTGTGGCCCCTATATTACATTTTCATGCTTTTGATTGTAAAAGGGTTTCCAGCATTTCATTGATTATTTAAATTTGATGAGCCCATACATTTCGTGACAACTTTAATTAGTATAATTTGGGTTCGTCAAATTTTTGGCGCCGTTGCCGGGGAAGCAACTAGTTGATTTGTTTGATTTTTGCTTGTATGCTTTTTGACATATCATTGGGTTCTGTTTTATTTTGCTTTATCTTTCATATACGGTTGCTGCCATTTTCCTTGTTTGTTGGTGACAGGGCTGCAAGATAAAAATGTGGTCATCAGAGTTTCAGCCTTTCAACCAATTTCAACAACCTTGCAACCAAAATTTTCAGCAACCCAATCAATTTTTTCAGCCACCATTACAACAATTAGAGCAACCACAGCAATTTCAACAATTTCAACCGGATTTTCAGCCTATTCAGCCATTATTCCAGAATTTTCAGATTGGGCAGCCATCATTTCAGCAATTTCAGCCCAATTTCCAGCCACAAACTCAGCATGGGCAGCCACCATTTCAGAATTTCCAACAACAAAAACAAGAATTTCAGCCCACTCAACTTCAATATTCACCACCACAAATTCAACCTCAGATACAAGAATTCCAGGGCTACAATTTTCAGCAATTTCCACCAAGTGGTGAACCAAATATTCAGCAATTTAATCAGTCATTTCATCCATTTGAGCAGCCCCAACAGTTTCCATTTCAGCATGGACAGCCTCCTCCTGGACTTCAGCAGCCCTATTTTCCATTTCAAAACCAACAGGGGTTCCACACTAACCAAGGTTTTGATGATCCTGATTGGGATGAGGCTCTACACCAAAGGATGATGGAGATGTGTCAACAAATCCAACAACAACAAGAACAACAACAACAATGGTTTCAAAACATACAAGATAAATTGAATCAGATAAAAGCCCAAAGAGCAGAACAATTAGCTTCTCAAGCTATTCTTAATTCTGAGAGCCCCGGAGTTGGTTTTATATCAGTTCAAGGTGACCCTAGTGCATGGAAAAGTCCTTCTTCAATTAATCCTGCAAATTTAGTAGAAGAAGAAGAAGAAGAATACATTAAAGTCTGGGCACCTACAGCATGCATCCCTTCGGAGACTCCTATTCAAAATCCAATTTTAAATGTTTCAGCTCAAGAAGAAGAAACTGAAGCTCCACAGGACCATTCTAGACTTTTATTTTCTGATGATAGCATTATTGATGGTCCTAATTTTGCTGACACTGTCGTTGCAGATATTACAGGAGAAGCATGCATAGAGGATGATTCCACAGGTGTAGGGGATTGCACTAAGCCCCAGGGACCACCACAAGATTTAGAGAATGAACCAGAAAGTGTAGGGACTTGCTTGGTGGAAGCAAGCACCCAAGGATCACCAGTTGATTGTCCACCAGAGCCTGAGGCTGAAGAGGAGCTTGAACATAACCAGGAGGAGACCAGAGATACAGCTACTAGTATAGACCCTTCAGGTATTATCCAGCACGCTCAGGTAAGTATTTCTCCTCTTTCTTCAGAAAAATTCAGTGAGGTACCTAGGGATGATTCTATTGACTCTGATGTATTTATTGATATACCTTGTGTAGAGATTGTTTGTGAAAATCCAATAGAGGTACCAAATATTGATTTCATTGATCGTATTGCATTACTTGATACATCTTTTGCTATGGATAGCGAAATAATTTTAGAGGCACCCATAATTGATGTAGTTTGTTATGATGAATCTTTAGATACATCTTTTGTGGATATGGCTAGTGAAAATTTTTAGAAGTGCCTGAAATGGATGTTATTTATTTTGATGAGTCTCTTGCTAT